>JAGDQP010026430.1:0-23182 GCA_022664845.1 Lepisma saccharinum
CAGGAATACTGTAGTCTACTTCGAGCGCGTACTGTACACTATGTTAGGCTTGAAAAGGCATGACGTTTGTAACATTCGTCTTAATTTGGGCATTCATTAGCAAGAAAAATTAATTTCTTCTACAAAACAGAAAGTGCACACATATGCCTCATCTGTCTTCGCTTCTCTGTTCTCTACACAAAAGTCTCACTCCATCTTTAGCAGATAATGGGAACGTTAGGTTTTATAAAGCTCCGTTACTTGATTGCAGAAGAACGCGTTCAAGGTGAACTATAATTAGTTTCTTGAAATCAAATCTGTCTATGAATCATAGCATATCTTTATAGCAGTTCTACACTGTCTAGCTCCTTTGTAATAGTTCAAATTCTTCCGTATATGGCGCTAGAGTCGACTAAAACAACAGTACCCGCTTCGAATTTCCAATAAATTGTTCACTTTTCAGTCTATGTATAACTTGCTCGTGACGTAAAACCTCGTTTCCGTACGCATTTGAATCTAGAATGACTCGCCTCAGGAATTCATACAGGAAGCTGCATCACCTGGCAACACTGCCTTCTTTCAAGTGTTTAAGTACGTGATGAATGATAAAGAACCTACCCATGTTTTCGGCTTAGCGTAGACGGTAGGGCGTTGGATTGCTGGTCGGGAGGCTGGTGTTCGATCCCGCCCAAGTCACGTTTTTATATAGTTTTCAAAGAACTTTACTTTTTTGTTACGACTTTATTAATAAAAGTTCCCTTTTGATTTGTTTCTTTTCAACTTTTTATACAATTCACAGAAATAGTTTGGATTAGACTTTGTTTTCGTAACTGGTCGATTTTAATTATTATTATCCATATACGCTTCACTGACATTGTATGCCAAACAAGCACAGGGGCGTTAGTAGTTGGCTTAGACACGTTGTTTCTTCTGAAAGATTATCCACTCCCTGTGCTAACATAATTTCCGTTATGATTTGCAATGGCAAGCCTCTCGTTTTAAATCAACTGTTGACGTTTTAGGGACTGTTTTGTTTATCTTTACACAAAATTTAAATACGGTAATTCTTTGTTCGTTCATCGGTACCACAGGTGAGTGAGTTAGGAAAACATCCGAGCATCTGTGTCGCTTCATCACTCCGCTAAACCTAACGGAAAGCACGTACTTGGATAAAAGTCAATTCGAGAATGGTTAATTCAAAGGAAGTTGTAACTTATGAAAGTTAGGCCGACTTTCCATATACGCGCTAGCCGCATATATTGTGTATGTGATTTTTCTGAGTAGCCAATAGAAATACTTAGATACGTGTTTCAATTGGCTACTGAGGCAAATCGCAAGCAAAACAAGCAACTAACACTTACACGAAAAGCCGCCCTTAGAGTAACATTGAATTGTACTTACCGACTTTGTAGCAACCTGGTTTCTCCCACGCATGTTTGGCTAAACATGACGTCACAGCAATGAGCACCATTAATGATTTTAAAAACCTGCTGCTTCCACTGGTCATACTGATAGAATGTGAATACCGGACGCCCTGGAAATATAGAAGAAATTATGTTTACACTGTCAGTTATACAGCATTAACTAGCTGTAAGTTGATGTAGCCAGTACTCTTAATATAATTCCACGTCAATCCAAAATAGAAATTACTATATTATTTGGAAAAACAAACATGTCTACTTTCCTTTTAGGTTATAAAATCTCTCTAACCAAAGAAGCTAAAGAATTAGTATAAAATTTTTGCCGGTATTTTTAACGCAAAATCAAAAGTTGAAAGTAATCGAGGTACTTTAGAATATTTCTTCTATCCTTTATGCATCATTTGTTTTTGTTTTGGTAGAGATGGTTCCTTTAATAGAAATCCTTCGAAAATAGTTCCGGTGATCTTAAAATTTCTTCTTTAAGAATAAATTATTGAAAGAAAAATATCACACTAAACTTATAGGGGGCGAAATGTGAAGGGACGGGTAATATTGTTAGAATAAAAAGCAGTATAGTGCTTTGATAAATTATTATAAGATATTTAAAGGCTTAGTTAGTCAAAAATGGGCTAGAAATTGTAATGTCACGACCTTTCTGTGACATTTCAAGTACACTAAGAAGGGAATATGAGGTGAATGAATTATGAAGAGGATGTGGACACTATACATTAAGTTTGCCCAACAATATAAATCAAGGTATGGCGTCCATCGGATACGGAAAAAGTCACGAAACCTTGGTTAATTAGATGATAAAATGTACTATCATAACTGTTATAAGTAGGGGCAGTAGAATTGTGCAACATAGGAATTCGCAAAATGTCAAATACTCAATAAATTACATAGAATAGATGGTTGTTAATATTTTGTAAAAAATGTGGGTTTATAAACTCACAAAATACTCTCGTAATTTGGACATTTTGCTTTAGTCTACAAATTCCGAGCCATACTAGATAAATTATACCATTTGTATTCATTCATTCACGAAATTAATGCCTAAAGTATCGACAAGAAAACAGCATAATTTGCCTTAAAAAATTTATTATCGGACTCGAGTAGTACGGAGAATTTTAGAATGTTGTACACTAAACCCTCCATAGATGGCAGTAAATTTACCAACATGGTTTGCCATCTAGCGCAAAAAATACCAACTACATGTTCAAAAGGACAATCAAACAAATCTGACCATGACTAATTTGGAGATGTTTTACCATATACCTATGAAAACTCAGGTGAATATTTAAGAAACAAATGCCTTCATAGTTGTACACATGAAGTGTTTATTAAAATTTTGACACTTACTTTTTTTTGAAATGTGGAAGAAATATGTAAAACTTGGGGATAAATAAATAAATATATATAATTAACAGTACTAGTAGATGCTTGTTACTTCAAAACAAATGCAAGTTTTTTTTTCGCAACATGCATTAGTGCAAGGTTAATGTCTAAAGCTTTAAACGTCATTAGATACTATAATTTTAGTTATTCAATAACTTAACACTTGTGCTCAAGAAATTTAACCTTGTACTCACGATTGTTTAACATTTTCGCTGAAGAAATTTAAACACCTTTATTAAATTAATTTTTCTACTGACACAGATGAAACTCGATTTACATTCGTATTTGTTATGAAAAAAGAAATGTACGTTCTAAGTAAACATCAATCTTCTGCGACCTAGCAGAAAGCAAATTGGAAACTTTAGAATTGTGGTCGTGCAGAAGTATGAACAAAAACAGCAGGAAACGGGACTTATGCAGGAAGGAAGTGCAGAAGAGAGCAGGGGAGAAGCCATTAATATTAAAGTCAGTAAAACGAGAAATAAATTGGTTAGGACATTGTTTTTGTAGATTGAATACCAACGGACGTAATTCAGAGTATGGTTAAAGAAAGAAAAGAAAGAAGAAAAAAAAGAATATGTAATTTCTTGATAATATTAATGAATATGAAAAAGAGAAAACAAAATATCAGAACTATGGAGATGGTTAAGATTACATTGTAGGATCTTCCGCTTTGGACAAAACACTATCAACGTGATTATGAACTTTACCACTCTTGTACTGAGAAACTACAGCTATATACCATAGAAAACCTTGAGCTTGTATTTATGAAATGGAACTTCCAAAACCGTTATGGCATCCGTTCTCCTGGGATATGATGCTAGGTGCTGATGTATTGGTTCAAAAGTTGTTCATATATATATATATACATAATCTAGCAGCTGATATTTTAAGAGATGTTTCCAGAAAACAGTAAATACGAACGCTGTAATCCCGGAGGGAATATCAGTCTCGACTCTCTGACACAAGATCTTTCAACGGGTCCCCAGATGCACCACTTTGAGCTCGTCCTACTTGCGTCCAATGGGCCCACCATAAGAAAAATTACCTTGCCAAGTAACCAGTAAACACCATTCTTTACAACCTTAACATCTAATTCATCATAGCAAGTTTCATACAGTTATTTTTAGTTGATAACTATGTTCTCATAGGGGAAGAAGACAACGGGAGAAATTCGGGAAAAGGTTTGACAGGAGTCAGAATTTATTAGTCTTGAATCCGATCAATTTCTGTAGCCAATTAACAGTTTTCGTCTCTGGAAATGACGATATTTTATTTTTACCTTTTGCTATCAGCTTTTACGTTACATAAAGCAGGATATGACTCTAGTATTTAAATGACAGTGTTCATTTCGCCCATTTCAGAAATCTTTATATGAATTTAGATCTTTTTCTTGGGTTTATCCTCTAGCAGTACCACAACGTTGAAAAGTATCAGAGTATACTATGAACATACAGGGTGTTTTGAAAGTGAGGGTCATCAAATGAGGGACGAATTCTTCAGACCGAAGTAAGATAGAAATTCCTTTAAATAAATTTTAAATAAGCATCCGTATTTTCGGTGCTTGAGGCGCTGAAAATTAGCGCTACAAATGATGTCAAATCTAGATAAATACACGTAATGATGTTAACAAATCACATTCAAAGTTGTATCCAAGACAGATAATTTAGTGAAGCTTATGATTAAAAATCTCAACCTAGGATATATTTTCATTGCGTAATGTTATTGCACTTGACAATTAAATATTTACATTAGAATGGTAATGCCCTCTAGTCGGCATTACCTAGATCACAAACTTTTTTTCAAATATCTAGAAAGTGGGTAAGAGTACGCAGTGTATTTTTTCGGCGGTTGACAACATTGAGGAAAAAAGCATCAGTCGTATATTGAGTCGCATGTTAACCTGGTGTGTTATCTGTAGTTTGGTGTTCATCGAACAATTTTCACAACAGTAAGAGGTAAATTTGTATAATAAAACAATACTTCTATAATTTTACAAAATTAGGTCATAAGTTATCATTTGTTAAGCGTTGTATCGACTGGTTGCGTTTATTGGAGAGCATAGCTTGCAGTATAGATACAGTATAGCATAGATATTGAAGAGCATAGATACAGTAGTCAAATCTGACTGAGAGAGAGTTATTTGTTCAGTACTGACAGTTAATAGTGTAAAACCGAACAAAGATGATGGGAGGGCAAGAGTTTGTGCAAAAATGGCGAAAGAAAGAGATAAATTACAAGGGATTTGCAAATCAGAGATTCTATCTACTATCCTCGTCAAAGAACGCTTGCTTAGTAGAACCAAAAGACGTAAAGAAGAACAATCAAAGAAGAAACGAACTTAAGGAAAATAAACGATCATCAACGTTGTTCAGTACAGTTCTGTATCCTCAACTTCTGGTTCAACAAATGAACACTATGGAACCACATCTTGCCGAAGCTGTGTGGAGACGTTTGAGTATGACTGAGTTCAGTGTGTGAGCTGGGGGAGTGGTTGCATGAGAAGTGCTCGGGATACTCTTAACCGATTTATCGGGCAATGAATTTGAATTTATTTATGGCCTTTAGGCATCTAGGGTCATGCCGTTGTCGGACAAGAGTACACAAGTAGCATCTTTTAGTATTTCTTTCAATATTTAAGAAATAAGGTTCGTTTCCGGCTTTTTTCACTCTCATACAGTTAGAAGACATTACAGTGTGCTACCCGCATGCAAAGTTTCATAATTGAAAAATAAAGGATGTGTTAAACGTAATAAATTAGGTGCGTATTCTTACCCTTCTTTCCCATACATGTATTGAATACTACTTTATTGTACTCCTCCCACTTTTTAACATTTTTCAAAATATTTCAAAATATAAGAAAACTATAGAAAATTTAAGAATATAGCGCACTAATCCCTACAAATTACATTAAAATCCAATGGGCAGGGATCTCGAGATCTTGTACATTGATGTGTAATGCGTTTTCAAAAATTATGACGTCATTATTTAATTGAAGTCTTATTACTCATCAAAGGACAAAATCTCAAGATCGCTGCCCATTGGATTTCATAGTAATTTGTAAGTAGTACTGTGCTATGTTCTAAAATCCTTGATAATGCTGTTCGATTTTCAAATATTTTGACAAATGTTTAAAAAAATGGGGCGGGAGCGAGGACAACCTTCAAGTTATAATTGGTTAAGCCGACATTATTTCTTGAGATATGACGTCATTAGCGATAATGCAGCTTTAAATTCGCCTTTCTTCAAAGAAACATTTTTGTTGTCTTGGTCTGGGAAATTCATCTCTCAATTTATGACCATTACTTTTGAATCATCCTGTACATCATAATAAAAACAAAGTATTAGCCTATCTAATATGTAATTTCGTACTTTTGCATCGTGAGGAAAAGAATGAACGATAACTTATTTGGAACACTACCATTAGTCAGGAAAATGGTCTCCATCGCACTCCACAACGCTCTGCCACCTATCAACTAGTCGTTCAATCCCCCGCTGAAAAAAGTGACTAGTTTTGGAGGAAAACAACTTGGTCACTGTTCGTCGCACGTCATACTCATTTTGCAGTGTTTTACCGGAAAGTTGGTTTTCCAGGCTGCGAAAAAGACAGTAGTCTGTTGATGCAAGATCTGGTGAAAATGCTGAGTGGGACAGTTTCTCAAGTTGTGGGAGGTCAAGTCTAGCTGCACAGGTCTCCCTTCTCATTATGGGTGAGGTTGGTGTCCCCAGACCGAAACTTATGGAACCACCTCTGGCACTTTCGCACATCAACAGCACCCTGACCATATACGGCATTGATGTTTCGTGCCACTGCAATGTCTGGATATCCCTGGTGAAATTCATACAGCATGGCATGCCGAATGTGGTCCTCCGACACTGCCACTAACAAACGCAAACCACACTTCAAAAACGTGGAGTAGACAGTTCTCCCTCTACACACTGTTGCACAATCAAGTGCCCAATATGACTCAAATATGGCACGACCCCAGCTACTAATCCCACAGCAGACGGTTAGATAATTTACTGTTGAAAAATTAATATATTGTGTTGATAGCAACGGACACAATGCAGCTAAATGTGTATACCAATGGACAGCAACTATGCTCTGTTTTGGCCAACTAAGCCTGTTTCTTCATGATTCGCTTCTTGATTTCAACTTGTTTCTTCTCAACCGTTATTCAACGTTGAACAAACGGACATTTCGGTACATTTACAAAGTTAAAATTACGTTTCGGTACTAACGTTTAATCTACGTATTTTGAACGTATATGTGCTACTGGGATATCTGCTTAGATTATGATACGTTAAATTTGAAACTTAACGAAGTATTCTTAAAATTATCACCTTAACCATAACCAATGACGAAGTTCATGTGTTTCAAATGCAGAAGCAATAAGCAACGTGTCGTGATAAAAGATTTCAATGTTGTGTAAATAATGTCTAAATAAGGTAATAAACACATCTGTAAAGAGTTGAGTCAGTAACTATAAAAATACGTAGGTGGACCAGAGATCTAAACCCTTGTCGTACTTACCTTGTTCCAGTTAATAAAACGAAGTATCGTAGTCCGAATGTTACAAAATAGAGGGAAATCCAGTGAGATTGCTCTATTATTATAACTTCACGGTTCCTATACTCAACTTTCTTTTTTTTCACACTTTCTATCTTCAGATTCACTATGCGCTACGTTAATTGAACTTAGATTGCATTAGGTATGAAAAGGAGTGTGCAATGGCTGTCAAGCGATTAGAATGGAGAAGCTCCCACGATAAAACATACGAAGTAATTACGTCAGAAAATAGTAAATAGCATGAAAATGTGACTGTTAGTAGGTGTTTCCAAGATGTTATTTGAGGAACTATTTCTTTAACAGTCTCTTTCGTAAGTCTGAACCTTGTAAAGAAATCAACATCATTCTAATTTTTCGAAATAGTTTGGACGTCTCCGGATTGTTATAATGCTCCTCGAATTTAAGCCCTCTAAAAACATTTTATCGTTTTCCTCGTACGAAGAGGATGAATCTGAAATCACATGAAACATATTTCACAAAATGTTTTAAAACCAACAGTTTGCGTGCGATTTATTACAACCGATTCATAAGTTCCCAGTCGTAGTGAACACAGCAGATGACGTACTATATCAGCCGGCAGGCTTCCCATGATGCTGCGTTGCCACACAGTACCCTCTGGTCTTCTACTGAAGAAAGCTCTGGCTACGACCGACTTTTCATACAGGCTTGCTGCGTACTTCGCTTGCGATTTGGCTGAATAACCAATTGAAACACGTGTTCAAGTACGTTTTCTACTTGTAACATGGGTTTCTATTAGCTACTCATAGAAACCGCAATCAAGGCACGCGGTAAGCGCCTGCAAGAAAAGCCGGTATAATATGCCAAATCGCAAGCGAAGAATAAGAGAGCGCGTTCATGGCAAAGCGGCCTAAGTCTACCTGTTGGAACAGTTCAAGCTCAACCATCCGTAATTTACATTTATAGCTTTGAGAGATTCCCTAGTTTAAAGGTCAGGTTCCTCTTGCAATCAGCCGAGAGTACTACAAAAATTTTAAATTATGCGAAAGACTAATTCTCGTAACTACCAAAATACGACTAACGGAAAGAGTGAAATGTCACTGATTCTCGCTGTGTAAAACCATAAGGAAAGCATAAAGAATTGAATGATTAGTAAACGCTAAATATATTTCCAGTCCTAGTGAAATTTCAGAATGTTAAATATTCATTATAGCTTAGTAGCTAGAAGCACTGCACATGTGCACAATACGTGTTAATCATTTGGACATGAGTTTACAATAGCAGAAGTAAATAGGAGTTTTAGAAATGACTAATATAGGTGATTCTTTCCTTTTGGATTCTGACTATATACGGAAGATGAAAACAAGTTAAATTTTATTTTTGTTCATTTCAAAATTTACTCTTTCGCCTAGTACATGTTTACTTTATACGTAGATGTGTTGATAAATTTGTTTAATGTTTTGAAAGTTTATACTCTGTATTTTTCAAGTAAATACAAACCCTTTGTCGGGACTAATACTGTAGTTGTTGGTTCGTTTGTCGTTCACAAAAAAATAAATGTTTGGCTAAACATCATGCAAACATTTACATTTACCAATGTTTGTTTTTCTATATATTTTAGTGCGTTTCTAGTGCACACAATATCACATTTACGAGTGTGTGGGTATTTATGCATTTCTCTCTTGGCGAAAACGAAACTCCATATATTTTTGGTTCTGCACTCTAAAGATATAAGTCACGTACCCTCTGCTTGGTGCGCCAATGGCAGTTATTAATAGTCCCGTGAAGGTCTGTCTCGAAACTACTACGAGAAGAGATGGTGAGAGGACTCGTTGAAGTCGAACCGGTTTGACGAAGAGTACGTACCAATAAAACCACAGCAACGGGCCACGTAGTGGTCCGTTGTCCTTCCCAAGGGCCGTTCTGCACTGCTGCTGGATGTCGACTGAGAAACCAATCGTTAAGAGAACAAACCTCCCAGCTAGGAGACTGATTCTCTCAGTGATCTCTCGAATGAGAGGTAAGCACCCAAATTGATGTCCTGTTAATTGAAGAGGACAATGGCCTCGTGGTAAGAGACCTGCTTGGACCGAAGGAGAACTCCAAATGAGAGTCCAGTCCTCTAGTTTAGCGACTTTTCCGTTGAAGGGTCTACTACACCCAATTATTCGCCTCTTCAAGTGAGAGAATGAATAGCTGGGAGAACATCTCAGGAGGAAGTGGGATCATCTTTTTAAAAAGACCAACAATCGGTTGCTGGTGCACATTTTTATTGTGTGCTTTAGTTACGATCGTTCTAGTTTGCAGGGCAAGCTCGTTCGGTATATTCAGACATGTACATTAACTTACTACAAGCATTCACTTTTCATCTGTTATTACACATTAAATAAGTATTAATTATAAGGAAACTAATTCAGTCCTTATTCTTTCTTAAGATGTATGAAGTTTTCATTAAAACATTATTTAAAAATATGAAAATAAATAAGGAAACGAATTATTGTTCTCCACGGAGTTGTGCGCCATCTCTAAGACTCCATATAAAACACTGACTGATACAGCCGTACAATACGGGATGTAGCAAAGAACATAGTTGAATGAATGGGTGTACACAACAAAAATAGGCTAAGTATATTTCCAGAAATTGAAGTCGAAAACTGCATAACATGAGCTGTATTACTTTATCTGATTATTAACAAATTCTGTAGAAATTTCAGTGGTACGAACTTTGTTTTCCTATGTTGACACTGTATTTGAAGACGATAATATATTTCTGCATACCACTCACCGTCTCAGATCACTGTTTAAAGACAATGGCGGTGCAGTACACTGGTATCAACTCCGATGATTTGCGCAACCACCGGACTTCAACATTCTTTAGTCACTGGGAGGTATTGTACAATCAGGACCTACGTATTTTGCAGTACTAAAATCACTGACAGAACTTCAGGGGGTGCTAAAAGATGAATGACTCCAACTTTCCATTGAGCACAATACATGACCTATATGAAACCATTTGATAGTGCATCAGTTTCGACAGTGCAGGATGGTTTTGAGGTTCAGTAGCATCATTAGAGGTACTGGCTTGTGGTGTTGGAATATGGATTAGTATTTCTTCCTCTATAACTTTAACTGGATAATATTACGGCTTACTGAGATTCTGGAATGGTTCGCTGAACTTGTGAACAGTTAAGAATAAAAAGTGCGCCGTCTTACCCCATGGCGTCGAGATGAATGTTTTTCCAGATACCTAACCAGATGGCAGCACCATTGGCAACAACTACAGAAGTGTAGGTGACAAATTTTCGAATTTGCCTTTGAAACTGTCTTCATTGCTACCTGCATGAGGTCTATGATGTGTACAAAATAGTGGTGACAAAAATATTTCACTTACTTGATATGTCTTACAAGTTTAGAGGACTACTTTCAATTTTGGTTCTACCGGCAACGCAAGTCTCTACTCTTTTCCTCTTCTTATGTCTTCTCTTAAACTGTGAAAGATTTTGTCAACGGGCTATTCCTTCTTCACTAATCACGTGATGCGCCATTTGTTCCCCCGCGCCATCTGACCTCCTTCCACCCTATGTCAAATGGTACCATCATGGAAGCGTCCTTTACTAAACGCTAAATGTTCCATTGAAAACTTATGCTACTCTCATAAACATAATAAAATATATAATCCGGAACCTCTTCTATTTTTAAGTCGGTTAAAGTGCAACAAACTGTAATGTCACTAATCATTCAAGCGATGTATTCAACAAGTGTTGATTACTCGTATTTTCAATTGAACACAATGCATCAAGTTACAGAGAGTGTTACATTTATATGATACATAATTAATTATACTAATGAATAGCCACGTGAAACTACATTATTTCTTTTATAAATGACAGCATTATTTTCCAAGAACTGCAGGATAAAATTTAAAAAAAAAAGGAGTAACCACTATTGATCCGACGTAGAGTGTTCAGCCTAATTATCTTAAATTGTCGGAGGATCGAATTGTAATTCCCGTGGGTGGAGTTGTAGTAACAAGAAGAATGTTTGTCTCATGGCAACTAAGCGGACGGATACGATTTCTTTCTACTCGTATGTTCGTATTGGGAATTTCACACTCTGTGTTTTACTGATGATGTTAAATCGCCTTGCACTTTGACTTAACTATATTATTTTTCATTAAAATTTATTTTGACAGCAAATGGTAATATCGCATAATGTTTTGTATATGAATAGTTTGAATTGAATTTAAAATTAGCTGGGGCCTTTGGGCAATTTAGGCTCAGGCCCTGTAGTGTAGTTTTATTATATAGAAAATCATAAGAAGGGTGTAACCGAATTCAAGTTACAAATTTTGAGATGAATTTCTACACCAAAACAGGAAATCGATATATTTGCAGTATTTCGCTTGATTTTGGAGATACAGCGGTTGTGATTTGCAACTATAGGTCGACTTTTGCAATCTATAACAGCTTCCCGACTGTGTCTGTCTCTCTCTCTGTGTCTGTCTGTCTGTCTGTCTGTCTCTCTCTCTGTCTGTCTGTCTCTCTCTCTCTCTGTGTGTGTGTGTTTCCGGCAATTTTCTCGAAAACAACATCCTCCACCTGCACAATATGAAAGCTTATGATGGAAGGGTTTCACTTAAAAATGCTACAATCTCAATCAGTTGAACCACTGAGGCTCCAGGGATGAGAAACGATAGAGCTCCAGGCTTTGATTGCCGCCTGAATTGTAAATATGGAACCTCGATAATCTCAACAACCAACACTAACAAAACGAATTTAACACAACAAATTGATTTTCTTTTTTTCTTCATATCTCACCTTGCTAAATCATTCATAGATCTAGTAATGAAACGTGTCGCGAGCCGTCGCTACTTTAACATTGTTATCCTATTCAACATAAATGTTATTCTCCAAAGATATCTTGTGGTCACCCCGTAGAGCCGCGAACCTTTGCTAACATTACTTTAAATATGCTCTTCATTTCTCTACAAATGTTATTCTCCGAAGATATCTTGCGTTGTTAGATCAATAGTAGATTTACTAATAAAATAGGTCTACATCCGTTGGTTGCGAATCCCTGAAAGTAGCAAACTAAAAGAATATTTCTAAAGAAATCATGAATTATGCATTACAGTACAATTACGTTATAGAGAGCTAATTTGTATTAATAAGATACACACTAAATCAAAAGTGCGGAATATTCACCCTTCTTGGAGTTGAAATAGGGACCACTCTTTTAGAGCGGAATTTTCAATCAAAAAATAGTGTTTTACAACGAAACGCTTTCGATTTAGATGAGAAAACGTGACCTTTTTAGACGGAATTCCGATATTTTTGGATGTAATTTATTCTTTAAACCTGAAAGAGTTATTTCTCATCTTTTTAGACTAGTTTATTTTTTATCTTTTTAGAGTAATTCACAATGCATCATGGCTACTAGTCAAGTTTTTACCCGTCATTTGTTACTGCAAAGGTTATCGAAAGACAAAGTTATAATCTGAAGTTCATCGCGTTGCGTTTAGTTAAAAATGACAACAGAAAACCTGAAAACTTTCGACAGTGACAAAAATATACGACAGTGATATGTACAAGAAATCTTAGAACTTTGTTCTCAAGTACTTGACGAGGCCTGAGCTACAGTTGCCTAAAGGCCTTGAAATAAAATTTAAACAAAGGATACGGTTAAATCTTTTGTGATAGATTTTGATAGTATTTTTCAAGCAACAAACAACGTCATTCCTTGGGCAAATAATTCTCTGGAAAACGAAGGCTCCTGCCTGCAGTCAGAGTTAGCTGAGGGAAACTCATATTAGCTGAAACAGAATTGACGAACAAATAGAATATTCACGAGGTAATTATCGAATAAAGTGGTAAAGAGTATTGATGAACACCTTTTCAAGAACTCTGATTTTTTACGTAAATCTAGCATTCTTGAATCCAAGAAATTTTGAAGACATGACGGAACAGATTTCAGAAACGTTGCTTGCAAGATAAAGTCAAATGGTCATCTAGTTCAATCCGGAAATAACCATAGAGAAACCTTAACCTGAACTTCAATATCTAGCCGCTTCCTGGGACAAGATAAAAGGAACACTTCCAGAAGAATATTCCACAATCTCTGATAACGTTGAAACTGAGAAGACTGACTTCCAATGCAATCAATCACTTGAAAAGATATAAAAAGTATTCTAAAGCTACCTTGTCTGCTGCTAGATCAATTAAGAACCCAGTAATTAGGTTAGATTTTATTTGGTGGGTTAATTGAGTCTAATTTATTTTCTGAACGTAATTATTTTTTGACAAGGATAATTTTACTTAAACTAAAAAATTATTCGTATTTTATTCTGATCAATACTCCATTATCTAGTTACTGTACATATCATAACAAAATTATCATATAATTATTTGTTTTTCAAACCATTTCTATATCAATCTAAAACCGCAGCTGAAACGAGTCACCGAGTCAAACAGAGCCAATTTTTGGACTAGGTCACCGGTTCTATGTTTGGGACCCGGTCTCACCTGGTGACCCGGAGGGTGAAGCAGAGATTTCATTCTTTCCTCATTATATACTGTTGCGTTTGAATAGTCTTTCTACCTGAGGTGACCAGGAGCAAAGATGTCCGTTCTTGTTTTAAATTATCTGCAACAAAGAGAACGCGATAAAAGCGCCAGTTACAACAAACTTTTCTGGTACAGTTTACGCCATCACTCCACCCCTGATATCCTGATGTGAAATATGGGCCAGAGACATGCGCAGAACAGTTCGTTTTGATCTGCTG
Organism: Lepisma saccharinum; assembly: GCA_022664845.1. Classification (NCBI taxonomy): domain Eukaryota; kingdom Metazoa; phylum Arthropoda; class Insecta; order Zygentoma; family Lepismatidae; genus Lepisma; species Lepisma saccharinum. Next base: position 14,105 of record JAGDQP010026430.1, read on the forward strand.
GTCGTGTTAGTTCAATTAATATAGTAAACATTATATTAAAGGTTCATCAGTATTAGGGATATTAATGAGTGATATCCTAATAGGCTAATTGATAATAATAGAAGTTAGATTAGCTTATATCGAAATAAAGAAAACAGTAGTAGCTATGAACTTCTTTGAGATGGCCTGTATTCTATAACCTAGCCCAATGATATGCTTATAGTTGCTTAGGTTAACTTTCGTTATTATAAGAAAATATCTCTCCGTAAAATAACGTGATCTTTTCGACGATAAATGTGAATTCATCTGTACATCTAGTATTTTCACTATCAGAGAAAATATATCCATCTAAAATGCTAAATATCCATAAACGAGAAGTATCGTTATCAACAGCGCAAACTGGTTATTGACATTGTTCCAAATTACGTTGATCTAAAATGTCAAATTAAGCATTTAATCTTTTAATATTTAAATATGCTTATTTCAAGACTTTCGATATAAACTTACTTATGACATATAGTCTGTAGAAATACATCCATTAAGAATCATACAATTTCCATTTACTATCAGTGATTCTTTGAACACGATTTCATATGTAATTTTCAATCAGTCCATTTTAACCAAACACTGGGACTTCTTTTAAACATATGAACAAAAACAATATTTTGATCCATAAATCTTGAATTCAGTTCAGTATGTTTTTTGAACATTATTAAGATTCTATCAATCAGTACCGAAACTAGAATTTTAGGTCCCCTGCAATGAATTTTTAGGGTCCTTGTCCTAGGATCCCTCTATTAGCCCCCCCCCCCCCCCTCCACATGCAATTTCAGGAATTCTTGCCGAATGCAGAAAAAAAACGAATTCTGCAGAGCAATATTGCCAGATTTCTAAAACGAAGGTTCTTCCGAGAATATGTGAAAATTCCTGTCCGGGCATAAAAATTCCTTTGCTTTTACCAACTGTGAAAAAGTTTCAAAATTGAACTTTCGGGCAACTTGTCTTGCTATGTTTGCTGGGTTTGACATTAACTCATTTTTTAAAATCTATTTTATATGTCGTCTGTAAACCCTCCTGGACACCTGCCCTTCTCGCGACGTTGTAGTTACGCACTTGGAAGTGTACTTTCTTATTTGGTTAAACTACGAGTTGGAGACAAATACTTTGTAAAACTCTTTATTGCATTCATTTGAATGTACGCACATGTCTACAATTTCTATTCCAAGATTCCCTGTTCACAAACAAAGAGAAGAAAACGACGCGAAGAAGCTCACTACTGCCACCAACGGTTGTACCAGGAAACAGGGAGCAGACTTATAACTTAATAACTTTCCCCGACCTTGAAAATTAGTAGCACAAAGGAGATACCAAAAAACAAGTGAGTGCATGTACCGTAGCAGTTGTCCCATTATAAGAATTATAATTAATCGACGAATTATAAGATCGGGGACAGATCACAACTAAAATTAGCTTGCCTTAAAAGTATTTGGTTCCTTCACAAAGCAAAGTTTCTGTTGCTCATTATCGTACATATAACAAAACTTAGACAGTTAACTAGAAACAGATAGTTGTCGAAGGTCATATCATATAATTACATAAAGATGTAATAATAGCTGTATCTGCATCAATACATTATTTCTTCTTCTTTGTACATGAGTGTTCTGCAACATTGAAACTAAAGACACAGAGGCTTCTTGTGTTTGCAACTTATCCTAACATAACTTGTTTTCTGATTTGCTAATTAACTCGTAGAATTGCCAATTAGCGAGCTTGTTTTACAGGGTAATGGGTTGGCAAAAGCTTGTTCCTCCTTTCGATTATATAAAGGCGCAGATACATGTCACATTTTTTTTTGGTTGTGAGACACCAACCGGTTCTCATCTCGGGCTGTATGATGTAACTTCAAACAGGTTTTCTGTGTCGTCCCCTTGCTTTTGTGGAGACTGTTCGGTATTGTACCAGGTAATTTATCTAATTATTGAGCAAATGAGACCTTTAGACTACTGTTCCGCTCCTCTTGTTAAGTTTACTAGTTGGAAATAGCAAGAGGGGGTGAGATGGGACGAAGAGAAGGACCAGACTCCAAAACAAATAATAATTCTGGCACGAGATATCATCCGGAATACCATTTCGAATTCTTGTTTCGAAATTTAGTTTTGAATGGGCCATATTATATTAATCTTCGTGCAACTTCACCGATCCAAATTTTCCCATATTTCATTACAATGACATGATTACTTGCCTCCTGAATGTACGAAAGGTTAGTGTGGTTGCTTTCTGTTTACGTGGTCAGCGGTTTAATTCCCGTCGGGGTCCATTGAAGGAAGTGGTTTGGAGTCCACTTTAACAAACGACTTTAGGTCGCGCCCTAGAAGCTCACGTTTAGGACGCTTATATCAATTCAATCAGAAAGACATGATTACTTTTAAATGATGTCTGTCACCAATAACTGGTTCTAATTCGGGCATCGTGCTATTTGATTACGCCGATCGAGTATGATTCCCGGGCGGGAGGAAATGTAGGGTTGACAGTGTAGTGCTATAAGCTTGTATACATGTATGTAGTGCAGCGTCGAATTGTGTCGAATAGTTTAAGCATTCATTGCCGATAGATACGGTATCTCAGGCTCAGGTCGTAATAGGGTGGGGAGACGATATTGGAAGGTGTTCATCAGAGCCTAGTTTTGTACACTGTAAAAACTGTACCTTTGAATAGTGGGTACAAAATGCCGATTTTTGAGAGTCAGTGGCGAACCAAGGATTGGGTTTAGAGGGCCTGTTCTTTGCCTTCCAGTTCTTGGGAGGAAACAGATTAATAGAAAAAAAAACGATGGTAAAATATGAATTCCTGGGACTTAAAAAAATGTTTATTCCAAATACATTTAAGACTCGAATATTTAAATGCATCCTATGCTTCTTTTTCTATGCACAATGAAAAAAGCGACGGTCTGGCAACCCTCAATAGAGCACCTTCTTCGCCCACTGCATGAGTCTGGGGCAAGAAGCACGCTGCTGTGACGTCACTGGGCACTTGAGTTGACGTTGACTGACTATATCAAGGGCGGTTTGTAGAAACAAAAACGCATGTATCAACATTAAATATTTCTATCTATACTGTGTACATTTATGATGCATTGAATGTAGAAAAATTAATACAATGTTTCTATACACATATTGATAGGAAACTGAAGATAAAATTGTTTTGCAAGCTCAAAAATTTCCCACGTTGGCAACACTGAAATAATATACGAGGAAAGAACAATATGTAGAAAGTTGCTCTTAATTTTATATTAAATACTGGATCGGTATTACTATGTTGTGCAGTATTTCAGGTTTAGAGAAAGCAACTATCAGCAATTTTCTGTGAATCTGAGTGTACATAATTGTTTTATCTTCAAGAAGTGTAAATAATGTGTTTCAACAAATATCTCGACTTTACTATTTTTTGCTTTAATGTGAATATGGATTTTTTTTCCCAGTGAGTTTCACAAGATACCGTAACTTTTAAAACACTTCTTATACACCTTATGTTCCCAATCTATTCTGATAAAAGTTCTGTACACTCATTCTCGTGCTTAACGTCTTCAATCTATAGCAAGAAACGTATTGAAATTTCTGTGTTGCTCGTACTTCAGCTAGCTAACGTATTGTTTTGTTGCCATAGAGACCAGTAAATAATGCCAAGGTCATTATTTTGAGTGATGTCGCTCGCACGTTAGCAACTCGTCTGTTTATACAAGTTCCGTGCGGGTGTGGTTGCTATAACAGCGTAGCGGAACTGACCTCATGGGATGGCTCTAGTCCATAGGTTCCTAGTTACGTATTAATAAATCAATGCCATAATTTAAAGCGGAGCTCGTACGTAAAGCTACCGTGAGATAACCATATAATTTTTACTTAGCGAGAAGCAAAGCTAATAGAACTAGACGATATTAGATCTTAATCTTTGACGTTGAAATACAAAAGGACGGATACTATTATACATTTTCGGTAATACGCATAACTACATTCTAATAAAAGGAGCTTGTATGTCTGTGTACAGTACTGTATAATTTTCTAAATGTTGTTTAGCTTGGCATCTATCGACCATAAACGTGTTTAATTATACATGTGAAGTGTAAGTTTCGTGTGTTTATCACAGGGAATCGAACCCCGGTCGCCCGAATAGCGATCCGATGGTCTATCCACTATACTAAGCTACCAACTTTGAGCCTAATGTTTGCCAATGTTCTTTATGCTTCACGTAGATCACAACGCCAACACATTCCTTTCCAACGAGCACAATTCTTAAACCGAATCACTGCACTACGACTACCCATTACATTCGGTACACTCTAGCCTTTATGTAACCTCCACAAGGAATAGTCAAGTCCGGGACACGGACGGACGTTGCGGGCCACGGAACATCACCGCCCCTAGAAATCACAGACCTAGAAAAATAACTCCCTGAGAATGATCATTAAAGTACGTGCCGTAGGGACTGGGCCAGGAATCATGTGTCGCATCTTACTCTGGGAAAGTACGAGAACGAGATAGAGTGAGTGTATAACCATGGTAACGCTGTGCGGAGTGTCATGTATTGTGTGGTCATCAAGAACTGCCACTGTGGTGACCTGTCAAAGTGTGAAACGCAATATTGCTAATAATGCGAAAATAGGTGAAATTATGTTTTTAATATATGAAATGGTGCACTTCCACAAAAATATTTGTGTGTAACAAAATGGCAGTTCTATCTTACTACTTTGGTATGTATTTCAATTTTCTCCTATGCAAATATTGTCCTTTGTTACACAATTATTTAAAAAATAGGAAGGCATTCTGTACAATGTCAGAAAATGTGGCAAGGTCATATAAATTCCAATATTTTTTAGATAGATTTGCAGTCTTATGAAGGATAGGTCTGTCCTACTTTTCATCTGAAACAGAATAACAGGGCAAGATACAGCTGTGGAAAGTTATAAATCCTTCACGCAGAGATCCTAACCACTTTCTCCGAGCTGCGAAACTAAGTCAAAGTTGCGAACAACGTACGAACAAGCACAATTCTCTGATGGGCTTTTGTTATTACATATTACCCAAACATAGCGAAAGGGAGAGGACTTGCTATTATGACTTGACGGGGTAATTGCTTTCTCTTCGTTCCTCACTATTCCTGGAAACAATTTGCACAAGAAGATATTGCCAAAAGTTTTTTTCTTTTGCTTTGTCTGCTGAAACTGAAATAACAGCTACAAATTCCTTGTTATCTGATGCCAACAACAGAAGGCTTTCTCTGACAAAAGTCTCTCCTGAAACTTTTCATATTAACTGGCAACAAACGATGGATATATATTATTCAATATCTTAAATGAAAATCAGAAGTGAAGCAATGTTATAAATGTTTTGCTATATAAAAAGAGAAACTTCAACTTTTCTTTGTAGAGTATTATGGAAAGAATCAGGCGCATCATTATTCCATAACATATTTATATTTTCGTAAATAACTAACGATGCATTATAATATAAAACATATTTAACAAAATATGTATTCTTGAAACTTTACGGGCTGGTTTTTCAAGAGTTTCCTAGATCGGTAGTTTTCAAATAGAATACCACGACACATTTCGTTCTGCATGACCGGAGACCTGACTATACTCAGTACAGTTAAACACTTCCTGAAAATTGCTCACAGGAATAAGATAAAAATATCTTAAAGATTCCCTTTATTGCGGAGTAGTACAGTCATATTAGTGTAAAATACCCTTAACACGGAAAAAATTGTAACACAAATTATTCTTTTTTTCATTATACTCTAAAAAGTATGTATTTTAACATACTTAAAACCACCATTGATCAGGACCCAGGAAATCAATCAAAATCCTCAAAAATCCAAGTTGGCGTTGAATGTACCGATTTTCCATAATTTTGATATGTTTATAGCAATAATGACTAATATTCGTTTTTGCATTATTCCCTACAAGGTGTGCTCTTTAACATACTCAAAACTCGCACTAGTCCCACCCCGTAAAATTAGTTAAAATCTAAGATGGTGGATGAATTTCCCACTCTTCTGTAATTACATTTACGGTTATCTTAACAATGATTTTATTAATGAGACGTGTTTTTCTTTTGCACACATCTCTTCATACATAAATATAACAAAATAAAATTTTGACTGCTTTTAATAGTCAGAAACAGTATGCAAAATGCAACTTACCCATCGTAGTCCTCAAAGTAATCTCCATCGGCATACAGAACCTTTGCCAACGTTCCTGCAGTTCCGCAATGGCCTGGAAATAAAACTGGGGTCTTCTTAGACGCAAAGAAGGCCGTTAGTACCTGTCGCAAGTTGCCTTATTGGCGAATGGTTCCCCCACGAAGGTGGTTTTCCAAAGAACGGGAGGGGTAATAATCTCTTGATGCAAGGTTCGGGCAGTGCGTATTGTATGGAACAGTGTCTTACACCCAACTCGCTGAACGGTATCCCTGGCTACCGGTGCGACATGCCGCTCTCATTGTAGGCAAGGAACAGTACACCCTTGCGATTCACCAATGCTGGCTTTTTCTGCTGCAGTGCCTGCTCCAACTGCTGCGAGTACAGGACCACAGTGATGGTTTGACCCGGTAGTAGCAGCTCGTAGTGCAACACTTGGCCACTATTCCACCAAATACACAGCATGATATTGCGTGAGTGTGTAGGTGGACTTGTGGTGTCAGGCACAGGGTCCAACAGTGACAATGTTCAGCAACCATGGGAGTTTCATACAGGACGCACTTTTCATCACCGGTGAGTACTCGATTGAATGTGTGGTGCCGAGAACACAATGACAAACAGGTTGTCTCTCGTTGGTCCTTGTTGGTTTCCGACAGTGTGTGGGGTACCGACTTGTTCAACGTGTACGCCATCTCTATGATCCGCAGGTGAAGTTTGACTGTTTCATCAGGAACCTGGAAGCGTTCGGCAAGCTCACCACACGTTTACATGCTGTTCTGCTCTATTACCGCTTTCAGGGCCTCGTCATCCCTCCCAACCTGAATTTCTGGAACCAAGTACTGATATTACTGCATTATCCTCAAAGTCCTGACATATTTGGCGAGTTGATTCGGCTGCGGACAAATCTACCTTAAAGTTATAAAGCAGACAATCCTGAATGAGCTGCTTCGACACCTCCATTTGTCTTCGCCATTACGCGAGCTGTGATTGCCACTGTTAGTTTTCACTCCGATTTCTTTTCAAGCGCCTGAGGTACTGATTTTCGTACGTTTTCGTACTGGTTTTCGTAAGAGAACCAATGGCTTTACCGAAGAACGGTTTAATCAAAACTGATTGTCCCTTCTATGGAATCCATGCAGATTTTACGAAGGAATACAGTTTAACAAATGAACCTAAAACATTTCGAAAGAAAGATTTGGAGAGTTTACCAAGTGATGCTGTAAAGAACGACTAGATGAGTGGTTATATTTAATGAGTGGTTAAGTACAGTATTGTATATCTGATCGCCACGCAGCTTCAAAATAAAATCCAATCATTGCCGAAATATTCTCACAAGAATTGGTTTTGGATTATATTACGAAACTGGTTACGTTTAGCGTAAAATTATTTACGAAAGAAACTTCAGTGCAGTTAAAACTTTTAATAATAATAATAATGAATTCGTCAAAATGAAAAATAAAACTGAGCGCAGGGCTTTTAAAAGGTAACTTCAACCTCGCTCAAGAAGTTACGGTAAGCTCCGAAGGGGAAAAATCAAGGGTTGTACGACGAAACAGCGACGTAAAAAGCGCGAATATAAATACCACGACGGATAAAAGACCGACGCACAAAAACAGCTACGAGTGAAAAGAGTGATGTACCAAAACAGCGACGTACAAAAACCGCGACGCGTAAAAACAGCAACAAACAAAAGGCACGACAGACAAAAAGTACGACGCACAAAATCCGCGACGCGCAAAAATCGCTTCGTACGAAAAGAGCGACAAACGTAAACCGCGACAACATAGAAGTAACAAAACCACGACAGACAAATCAATGACAAAAAGCCGTGACGTGCAGAACCCACGACGCTCGGAAACCGCGACACACAAAAATAGCAACTACCAAACGCAGTGATAGGCAAAAACCGCGATGCTAAAAAAAACAACGACGCCTGAAACTGCGACAGGCAAAAACAGCTACATACACAAAGTGCGACAGATAAAACAGTGAACCGAAAATAGCGACAAGTAAAGAGCTGTGACGCAAAAACAGCCAAAGGCAAAAAGATCGAAGTGGAAAACTTCGACGGACAAAAACCTTGACAAGCAAAAACAGCTTCGTAAGAAAGGAACGACAGATGAAAACCGCGAGGACAGAGCAGTGACTCAAAAACCACGTCGCGTAAGCGCATCGACGAAAACCGTGACAGTCAACTCTGTGACTCAAAACCATGACGCGCAAATGCCGCAAAGCACAAAAACCGCGATAGACAAAAAAGCGATAGGAAAAACCAGCGACATACCCAAACCTCGATAGCCAAATCAGTGACCCAAATATCGTGACAGAGCAATAGCTGCTACGCCAAAAAGAGCGACTGGCAAAACAGCGACAGACAATAACCCCGACGCACAGAAATCGGTAAGGCAAAAACAGCGAAGCACAAAGCAGCAATAGCAAAAACAGCGAAGCACAAAGCAGCAATAGCCAAAAACAGCGATTGGCAAAAAGAGCGACAGACAGAAACTGTGACAGACCAAACCACGATAGGCAAAAATCGCGTCAGCAACAAACCGCGACAGTCAAGAAAAGCGTATGAAAACACCCGACGAACAAAAACAGCGACAAACGCAAAACCCCGAAGGACCAAACAGCGACCCGAAAATCACGAGAGTCAAAAAAACTCTAATGACAAAATCAGGTATAAAAAGCGACGCATAAATACCACGACGCTCAAAAACAGCGATAGACGGGCAAAACCAACGACATGGAAACCACGATGACCGAACAGTGACGCACAAAACAACGGTCCAAAAGTCAAGACGTACAAAATCTACGACAAACAAAACCGTGACAAACAAATGTGAAGCTGCCTACACCAAAGGAACTTAATGTTGTATATCTTTTCAACGAATTGAACACAAATGA
>JAGDQP010026431.1:0-20867 GCA_022664845.1 Lepisma saccharinum
TTCAATTGTCTAGATTTGATTGTAGGAGCAGCATACAAAGAAAAAGAATACATTTGACTGATTTTTCGAGATCGTGCTACCATCTAGTGTTAGAGGTCGTTGCTTTACAATATCCGTATGATTATTTATAATTCATTTACAAATATGGGAGTATAGTGGCACTTATGGTCCAAGTCAGTTACAAATTGCAGTTATGACTTCCCATGGGAAGTACTTATCTGAGGGCAGGTAAAATAAAAAAGAATTCAGTCAGGGGTTTTCTTTAAGTACCATTCCAGGCATTTTACTGGTGAAACTGACAACAAAATCTGTGAAATTCAGCCAGGATGGTCGTCAGCGGGACTCCAACAACACAAAGATCCTTTTAAGACAGCAAACTCTGTTTCTGAGTGACTACATCGAGTGTTTTGTCGTACGCAGGTCACTCTTCAGAAGAAAAAAAAATAAGTAGTAGTTTCGTATTACAAGTGCTTGTGTTAAATATACAACCGAACCTTTTCCTCCAAAAGAGGTAACGATCACATCGATAAGAAAGTTATATGTGCCGTTTTAACGAAACGTTTGATAATAAAGATGGTAGCACTTCCTCTGTTCTTTACATCATAAGCCGCCACTGAATCATATTGTTATTTGTATATGTGTGTCTGCCATTGTGTGAATAAAGAAACTATTTGTTTTATTAAAATAGATACTGTTTTCCCTATGTGTAAAGCCTGTTTAAAACATGCTGGTGTATGGAAATGATCTATTTGTATACTTTTCCTTAAACAGATACAGATCGTTGAAGGGTCAACGAAACTGGACAACCCGGATTTAAATGTCAAAAATTGAAATTTCCACAATCACTATACTCATTGCAAGTATGAAAAAAAAATATGACAAGGAAAAGCAACAATTCAAGTGTCCTTGAATTGGTGTTCTACATTCTGCAATTTCTACGAATTGTTTTTCTTTTAGTCTTCTTGCACTTTCATATGAGCGCAATTGATGTAGCTTAGAGGGACTTATGAAACATTATTTTGTTCCTTTCTTTTCTTAGCCGTTGGAATTGTGTTGAGTTTGTCATTTCCTTTTCTGAAGCCCCACTTTAAAAAATTCGGTAGACCTGTCTTACTTTCATTTCTATATTCATCTTACTCATCGAAGGCACAAATGAAAGTTTTTTTTTCTTTTGAGATAATTATATATTTTTTTTTACTGTCGTTATTTTGGGTATAGAAATATGATGGGATACTTATTAGCCTCATATTTCCTGTCCTTTTGCACCCACGATGTATAGTACAGTTGGCTACCCTGGAAAAAAAGTCACATAGCAATTTTGACAAGTGAAACATTTATTTCAAATTTGCTTTCAATATGCAGTGTTACCATCTTCGCTAAGTTTTGAATACTTTTATCATCGGCCAATTTCTGTGGCGCTGAGTGTACATCAGAATCGTATAAATCTATGCTCGATTAATACACTGCGCCGTATCGAAATTTTAACAGCGATAAGCAATATCGAAATAAATCAATACATCGACATTTGACAAAAATGGACACCGTAGGAATCGAACAAGAGTTAGACATTTAATATTGTTAATTTCCAAAATGTGTTGCAATGAAAAAAAATATTACAATTGACATATCGTACGATATCTAACGTTGAACAACAGTTCTTTAATAAAAATTCGATATAGAATATCCTTAAACTCGAGATGTTATTTGGTATAAAACATCCTACTCGAAATATTGATATCGAATATGTTGCAACTCGATATATTGTTCGATATATCGAATACCTTGCAGTTCGAAATAGTTTTTGATATATTTTATATCGAATATCTTGTAACTCGAAATATTATTAGATATAAAATATTCTAGTTGAAATATTATTTAAAATAAAATATTCTGCAACTAGGGACATTCATTGTTCGATATCCACTTTCCGTTCAGTAAGGGTTGTTCATGTATATATTAAAGTGTTTATATTTCATGAAAGTTACAGCAACTGATGAGAGTGACTGACTAGTACAGGGAACCGAATGGTAGAAATTTTGTGAAGATCTGTAATATTTCAAACTCTGTTACACTCTCGGCTGTATCAGTCCGTTCCGGTCAGGTAGGACTCATGCAGCTTTCGAGCTCCCATGCCTCCCACTCCGAGGTGCACTTAGCGTCCTATCAAATCCAGTATGAGAGTGTGCTTGGTACTCCTGGATATCTTGGGAGTAGAGTTGCCAACTTGAATTTAATTTTTAAGGCCTTTAGGCAACTTTGACTCAGGTCTGAAGGCCTACATGATTCTCTGTCTAGTCACTTTCCTTTGCTATTTAAATACGTTTTGTGCACCAGTAGAATTACCCCCCAGTAGATTTCCATATAATAAATGAAGTGAAAGAAACATAATACCCTATAAGAATTTACGAAGCAAAAACAGAACTCGAGCGAGTATTTTACATACTTCATCTGTGTATGTAGATTCCAATTTAATTTTGCATCCATATATGTATACCAAGTAATTTAACATATTCGGTATTATTTATATTACAAATTCCATTGTTCAAACAAAAGCAAAGTGTTTCAGTTTCTGAGACATTCAGGGTTAGCTTATTACCTTGAAACCACAGTGAAGAAAACTTCCTTATTTTTCTCCTTCGAAATACTTATGTTTTTTTTAAAATCATTTGTAATAAAAATAGTGTCATCCGCAAAATAAAACAGATTTATATATGGTAGGCAACCAGGTAAATCGTCTCTTATACAACAAAAGGAAAAGGCCCAAGAACTGATCCCTGTGGTACTCCGGTTTGGATTTTCAGGTCATTAGATCTTACGCTATTTGTCTTTACAGTCTGTTGTCTATCAGTACGATATAACCTAAGCTGAGAGAATACGAAAGGCGTGAATAACATTAAAACTTTAGACACCAAAATTTTCTTCCTCATTTTCTCTTTTTCTTTCAGAAACTAGTCTCCATAAGAGTTGTAGTAAGGAAATAAATTAAGATGAAAGTTTTATCCATTCTATTCTATAATTATAGACTTAGAAAAAAAGTACACAAAGCTTTCTTTCTAAAAGAAAACGAAAAAACTGATACAAACAGATAGGACAGCTTTTTTTTTTTCTAAAGTTAGAAAACAACCTTTGTAAGTTGCTATAAAATTTCTCTAGAACAAGATCTGATTAGCAATCCAAAGCGGAAACAGTGAAAATTGCGGGATTTTCCAAAATGAAGGGCGTGGGCGAGGCGCGCGGTAAAAAAAAGACAAGCCAAAGTAAGGAGAGAAGGGACTCTCCCAAAAGGTGCCAAAAAGATCCAAGTCACACACACGTAACCGAGGTCATTGTCCTTTTCGCGTGCTTAGTGTTAGCGTTTAAGTAACCGACAGAGATAGATAGACAAATAGAGAATGTAGGGGAAAACTAAAGTACAATACATACATACCAAAAGACTTCTATGGAGAGTAGTGGTTGTAATAGTATAGTAAAGGGAGCGGGAACACTATGATGGGCAATGAACTCATACACACATAATGCACAGCACGTGGTCATCCTTGAATAACCCACTCCATTCATCGTCTCTAAGAAGGGGACTCCCTCCTTCCTTCCCAGACTCAACGCAAAGAACCTTTCTCCACATATTTTGAATGCAAACTGTGACTTATTTACCAATAGATATCCATCCACCACAATGACAAAGAAAAAATATATTTCAATACTTTTTTTCTTTACCTGTCGTAAGCGCGCAACAACAGCCTTGTTTTGTATGGGCCACCCACCCATCTACCTGCCTATACTATATAGCTCTCAAACAGATTTCTATTTACATTGGATTCTAAGGTTATTGACCTCTTCTCGTCGCAATATGTTTCTCATTTTTTCTCCTCTCTTTCGATCACTCTTTCGAATGCGCTCTATCGCACTCTTTTGTCATTATGAACGAGATAGGCCCAGCTCAAAGACAGGCTAGTAGGTAGGTTATACGAAAAAGCTTCAGGCCAAAAATCACGAAATTGAGCTTACAGGCATCTTTCCCTCTATACATTTAATGAAACTGCCTTGATCACAGGGTTGCCAGTGTATAATATCGAAAAAATATAGCAGAACTCAAGTTTTTCTTCATTATGATGAGTAACTGTTTTAATCTTGATGACTTCATAGAAGACCAAAAATATCAAATGACTACTGAGGTAAAGTGTTGAAAAACACACACACAAATTGCCATTGAGGTGGACGGGAATCGAAGTTGGATCTCCCAGCTGCGAAATACACCCAGCTCGTACTCCTTTCAAGGAAGCATTTCGACTATTCACTCTCTGCCAATCCACCGATGTGGAAAACTAACATTCACAAAATCCACGCAGAGAGAGTTGTGATCAATGTCTCTTTATGTTATTGTCGGCAAAAGGAAAAAAAGGTGTAGTAACTGATACCTGCTGTTCGTTGACTTGTAAGACGATTTCGATCATATTTCTATAACGCCTCTTCAAACTGTCGCTAGGGGAGCGCACATCGTAGTCTTTTTCGCATTGAGGAAAAGCTTGCAGAGCTACTGAAGAAACTGACCTCGTATTTTTTTGTTTCCAAATATATAATTATCTTTTTTTTTTAAAGAAGAAAAATAAAACAAAAAAAAGATCTACGTGTATGGCGGCCAGGCATGACTTGCTTCTTCGTTGAATCCCATCAATTCTGTGTGTCTGTCAGAATTTTCAATTTGGTGGTCTAAATTTAAAATTGGGTAAAAAAATATGTGATAACTTTGTATTTTTGACCCACATTGTGCTAACTAATGACTTCACTCCGTACCAAGTGGTCATGACTCAGATGACTTAGCAATCAGAAGTTCCTGGGAAATATCACAACGGTCGCCCGTCCTGACTGAGGTTTTTCCTTAGTCACAGCAGGCAAATGACGAGATGGTACTGTTAATGTCGGCCCTGGCCGGCCTACTTAATCCAGACCTCAGCGATAGTTACCTAATAAAACCCTAATAAATTCAAACTTCTATCCGTCTTAATGGGGACACTGTTAAGTTTCTAAAATCATCAAACACTCATGCACCAGTAGGGATTCGAATCTTGGGGACGCTAGCCTAACGAATTAGACCACTGAAACACTCCGCTCGGCAATTAAAATTGACAATGTATACTTTCTCAGACCGTTTTAAACGTAAACTGTTCAAGCTGAGAAATGTTCTTGTGCATTTGGAGGGGGGCGTGACACCTCCCAGCGGAGAATGTGGTGTATTTACTGCATCAAATTATATAGAGAGTAAAAAATATTGCATCATATTATACAGAGAGCAAAGTAATCAGTGTCTGAAGTATGAAAATATCTCTAAATAATATATCAAATGTAAAACAATGGTAGATTTATCTTATTTAAACACAGATCCGTCGAGAGGGGGTGGTACACACAGTTGAACCCAAACACCCGAGCCTCGCTTGGTGCCAAATACAGAAAAAATCGGTACAAAAATCTATTTGCGAATAGAAATCTGAAAACAATTATATTTTGCCAATATCACCACGACACTTAATGACATACAATATTTTACGTAGTGTCTCTCCATGGAATCGCAATTTTATTGTTATAAGGGACCGTTCTCGTACGACGTACAAGTCGCTCGATGCTTGAGAATTGCTGCTTTCACGCCTAGTTACAAATAGTGGTGCATTTCGGCTCTGGTGGACCCGGTCGGCGGCAGGGCACTTTTTGAAAGTGATCTAATTGTATATGTAGGGAACCTTATACAATACAGGACGCAGTATTGTCAATATCCTTGTTTTTGTAGACGTGCATTACTGGTTACAAGGGTTCATTATGCCAACACCAATCAATTCACTCAAGCCGTTCATAGATGGTTGCTATTCAGATTGGAAAGAAGGGGTGTAGGATGGGTCTGGGGCCCGTCTCTACTGTCAATAATACACCATGGGGCTCGTTTCTTAAGTTCTCCAACAATAGTATATGTCAAGACTTCGTGGAGATTTGTTTTTCTTGTCACTTTGGGGATGGGCGTAAGCCACAATACTGCTTCTCTCATGACGTCACGTTTAGCGGACTCCGCTCCCCTCCCCGCACAAGAAACTTTATTTGGTCGCCTTTTAATTTAACTTTATCCGTCTGTCCATAACACAGACTAGCGTCTTGTCCTAAACAGGTGAAGAGAAATTAACTTCAGATCATTTTGTGTGAGCAGGATGGAATTTTTAGTTGAATTATAAATAGGCAAAGTTAGATAGATAGGGACCAGCTATTTCGGTTTGTAGTAGACCTGAGAATTAAGAAGGAACATCCCTCCTTGCTGGTCTTCTTCCACTCATAACAAAATCAATGTTAAATTAAAAACCATGCTCCCGGTAAAAGCATTAGGACATTCGCGCCGGCCAGCAATAAAGAACTTCATTACCAGAGGTTAGTTCATGCAGACCTAAGCTTGATTCCTGCAAATAAAATATAAATATCTTACATGCTAAACAAGTTCATACTATAAACTTATTGGTGCTTCCTTGTAAATGTAAACTTCCTTCCAACTAAGCAATAGCAGTAGAAAATGTAATACAGTGCGTAAGTCTTCTGCAACGTTCTGATTTCTCCAAACGTAGTAAAGGTATAGTGACAATGCTCGCTCTTCAGATCCACATTGAGGTGGAAGTGTTACACGTTCGAAACTTGACAATGTCAGGAATCATGTATTATGTCTCTTCTTGGGTCCTCATTTCTGAGACGAATCCCAGAATAGTACCTACAAAAAAGTCTACCCTTTCTTCAAATGATGTTTGTGCCGAGAGAACGTGTGAAACGATCTCGGGTTGTAAATTCACAGAAATCTAAAATAAGAGAATATTTACTCGTTTATATAGCCACTGCAAAACCCCTGAGGTTAGATTGCGTCACAAGTCTATATGTAGGCCTAATAACAGTCTTCTCATAATATAATACTACCATTGGCATTGGTTGCATAATTAAAGTTAAATCACTTTAATACAAGGGTAGAACATTTATGATGAATTGAAGACAATGGCAGATATCTCACAAATGGTGCTTCTAATTAAAATTTAAATATCAGTCAGCTGGAGCTTTTTGACTTTGACTTCAGGCGTCAATCCATGGGAAGAAGAATAGAAATTTGGAATAGAATACCATATAAAAAGTAATAGATTAAGATTCTATACTTCTTAAAAAGCAACAATTTTTATTTGAAACACTTTTCTAGTCGCCAATTAAAGTATTAGTTCTGTTGTTTAAATAAGTAGTCAGATATTTTCTTTTTCTTTTTTTAAAAAAAAAACTATGGTCAAAATCACAAGATTTGGCCATGATCGAACAAATTAAGAACCTATCTCCAGTAGTCTAGAGGCTACGATCGCTCACTTTCGATATTGGAGAGAGATACTGCTTCAAGTTCTGTCGTCGGCCATGCTAACTAAGGTTTAACAGGATTTCCCCGCAGTTTCACAAAGCCAATCCTGCTGTAGCATTCCTACATCCGCAAAAGTGTTTGTCGATGGTTTATCACCCCTCAGACATGTGACGGGTTTATATCATAGATACCTGTATGGACAATATATGTAAATTAACAGTAGAGTAAACTATGAATAAAGTGAATGCGAAAATAAAAAGAAGAGGAGAATTTGATATTCATGACAATTGGCCATTCCTTGGCAATCTCTGTTAGATTGACGTAGAGCAGGGCTAAGGAAACTTATGTATGAGACTGGTTTAGCAAGTCACTGGTATAGTGTGTCATTAGCCCAGCCAGTCGCTTCCCCCACCTCTTTTTTAGTCACCCAATCGTGGGACTCTCCCCACCTCTTCCCCTCTCACATCGACAGGTGTCCTCCTCACCTCTCTGCTGTTCTCCTCGGCTCCTACACCTTTCTCCTCTCTCTCTTTCAACTCCCCCACTGAAGCTTGTTTGGTTATGTAACTTTCTTGGCTCACAGGAAGAGGCGACAGGTTATGAATAGGATGGATGCTCCTTATACATACACATATCCATACATTAGAGCAACAGACGGGAAACGCTCAACTTATTCACTGATAATTATCAATTATAAAGAAAAAAAAAGTAGCGAAAAGAAATGAATGTGAAATTAGGCTAACGAATTTTCTATGTTCTTTTTCTTTCAAAAAAAGTATATATATGATTCTTTCTTTTTTCCAGATGTTTTGTAAAGTTTAACATATATACAGGTAGTTTATTCACCCCAGTCGGTTTGGCGTGGTTCCGTCTACCTGAATCGGCTATCAAAAGGTCAACTGGGTTGAGACTTCGAACTAACCTCCCTGATATTTTTTTGCTCAACGCTTTCTTTTAGTGAAGGATATACAGGAATAATCTTTGACGTTTCCTTAGGGTAGTCGCACACCTAAGATCGTATTTTGATGCTCCCTATAAAATTGTGTATGTTTTTGTATGCTTCTGTTCGTTTTACTCATGCTCAGCCGATAAGCGCGCCAAAGATTTCTGTTTAGCACAACACTACGTTACAATTAGACAAAAATATAGGTTTCACTCAAACCTGCTCTTTTAGTGTACGGCTCACTTTATTTATGACTAGAGCTCGGATTTCTATATCATAAAAACTTTAGAAAATTCCTTGAAACAGATGGTAGTTACATGGAGACATATCAGAGCTGTATAGAGGGTATGGTACAACGTTCCATTCCAATTCCGTCAATGTTTCCATGGTCATATTAGCTATTATGGGGCGTAGGTCTGTCTTAGAGAAAGTATACACCACTATTAGGGAGCTCTGGTCTCTTCTTTCTCAATTGGAGTGCTTCAGGAGATCGTCAATGTTCAGTGTAGAGCTCAAATGACTTACACTATTTGTCCAGTATGAGTTCATTTACTTGTGCTATCATGGCATTGGCATCAGCAGTTACAGGTCTTTCCTTACGCCGTTCGTTGTCGGCACCTTGTCTGGTCTCCTTGAATGGTTTACGCCACTCAAACACCGATAAATGGTGTAGACATGGCTCCCCAAGCTGTGGTTGAAGTTTCTAGGCAATTTCACTACCATTCACACCTTCCTTGCAGAGGAAATTGATAATTATTCTCTGCTATAATAAAATTGAAACATATTTAGTGCTGCAATGAAACCGACACATATGAGACCTAAGGGTATATGACACTTGTATGGGATGATAATGCAATACCCTGAAAACTGCCATTTCATTTTGAAATAAGGAAGGGAATAAAACCCCAACTGCATAAAATTGTTCCTGGGTACAGTACCTTATCAATATGGATTTGTATGCATTTGGGATTCATTTCCTCTGTTATTTCTAATCGAAATTAGTGTTTCCAAGGTATTACTCATTAGTCCGTACTAGTGTCACATACCTTTAAGTCTCATAAAAATACGTTTACGGTAAAACTGACTTCAGAAACGCATTTCCCTTAAAATTCTAGCCCAGAATGACATGTTACACGCCCGTCTTCCTATTTAACAAAATCAACAGATATTCAATATGGTGAACTTCAAGATGGCGGCCATGAAGAACATACCCTCCAGCAGATAGCGCCTTTCACCTGGTACCCATTACTGCGTATTTGCTTTCCATGTCTTTCAACAATTTAAATGGATAAGGAAGGGCCTTTCCACACTTTTTATCACTCTCCACAGAAAATAATCAAACTTTTACATGACCTTGGAGGTGGCCGATAGGTTAGAAAGCTCGGTTTGGAGTCCACTTTGCTAAAAACTGTAAGTCCGGTCCTTAGATAAGCCCACCAGCTCGTTTAGGACGTTAATAACAATTCACTCATTTCCTCCCTGACTTTTACATTATTGATATCTCCCAAAGTAATTACGCTCGAGTGGTCAAGATTTGCATGCATACATACTTTGATATTCTAACATTGACGAGAGAAAATATATATATACTGTGTAATAATTATCTACCATATCAGTATGTTTGCTTCCTCTTTTGTTCATAAGTCAAATTTCATTCGCCTGAACCTCGTTACTTAATTGGACAGAGTTAAAATGATGCTGAAGAATAAACAGCTTTCCGTTTGGAAAGGTCGTTTAGTAAGTTCGTATAACATTAACAGAGATAACAGTAATAAAATATAGTCTATTGAATGTGAGATATCTTCCTGGTTTTTATTATTAAATTGTTAGACTTTTTCAGGAAGCTCCATTAGAGTCTTTCTTCATCATCTTCTTTGCCACTCCTTCTTCACTACTCTCCGTCATATAATGAAAAAAAGAAAGTTGGAAGATAACTGAAGGGTAAATTGGTTATGAAAACAAGAGAAGTTTGTTTAAACAATACGAAAACAAGCACTTGTGAAGCAGAAGAAAAAGTAAGTAGGATGTTAGAAATAAAGAAATTCAAATGTTTTCGAATCATCTAATGTTTTCCACATTAATTCTTAATGATATATATAATAGATTATATTAACTTTATTTATTGCATGATAATAGAATTTGGACTAATAACAAACACAGATATCATTAAGTAGCCTCATAACGTCATAGTATCCCCCGATGGTCTAATCGCTTTAGTTATGGACTTTCCCATTTAGCATGTTAGCTTATTTCAAGCTTGATATAGCATTTTCCCCTGCTTGTTCAAATTGACTTGATACCACAAAAATATTTTCAAGCTTGACATTGCCTTAATTTTCATTTGATCAAATTGACTTGATACAAAAAGTTTATTTGAAGTCTGATATTGGTTCGATTTAGACTTTCACGAACTTGCTCTAACTGACAAGTTGAAACTACGTAGGTTCTTTTTTAAGCTTGACGTCCCCTGACAGAATATCATTGCAAGCTTAATCCAAGCTTACTCACTTGACATATCAAACTTATAAGTTGGCTCTTACTTATAAACTTTCATAAATGTCAAATTTACTTTGATTTCTGGGTCAGGAGCAGCATTTAGGATGCTATCTGGTTCGAGTTAATGGTACCTCCATTTAGGTCTTAGTCACTATTTTCCCATTCTTTTCCCCGGACGAGGGCTTCCGAGGCTCCTCATCCACGAGACTTGCGGCAAGATTATGTCATACTTGCCTACTCAGCCCATCTAACAAAAAATAAATGAGTAAATAATGAATAAAATTAGGTCATTATAGTATAAGAAGAATTAAGACAATTCTCTTACTCTGTACTTCTTTTCTACACCTTCTAAGTTAGTTCTACTTTCAGTCTTACGTTTCCTTTGAATATTGCATCTCATCCATATTGAAATATCAAATATTATATCTCGTTCACATCGAAATATCGGTCATCTCACTCATACTAAAAATTTATTTGGAATAGAATAGTTTATATCGAAAAATCATTCGAAGTAGAGTTATTCATATCGAGAAAATCATTCGAAAGTGAATAGTTCATATTGAAGTAACAATTGAAATTGTTCGTTTGGAAAGATCTTTGGAAATCTAATCGTTCATATCGAAATAGAGACGGAAATTGCTCCCATCGGAGAATTATTGTGCATTGATATTCGATATATCGATTTTAGATTTTTATCGATTTAGATATTTCAAAATATCGATCGATAAATCGGATATATCTTATAGCACTACTACTATTCCTTCAGATTTGAGTAACTATAGGAACTTTTATTTGTCCGTGCTTGTAACTTAAATGACTGAAATAAATACAATTCTAAGGTGTATGTAAATTCTGCCAACGTTCGTGAGCTTTTTCTACCCAAAAAAGAGCATTCCTTGATTCCTTAGCAGGGAATTTGCAGAGATATGAGGTAACGCCATTACTCAAAAGGAAATTGAAACAGCGATCTACGACAACCCAATAGTTTATTATAATTCAGGATTAATGATTTCCATAAAGATTGAATTTGAATACCCGACGAGACTTTTTTTTTTTTTTAAATCGCAATGTTTATGGATAATCTTATCAACATCCTGCCCATGTCAACAGAAACCTGAATTTAAATAATCCCCAAAAGTTTACTATAGTAATCTCCTGGGGGATCTCCCGCGAACCCCCTTAAAAAAACGGGATTTTCAAGGAAGATCAAGATAACCCAGGTTGGATGTTCTTGGACGTCTAAAGGATTTTATTTGTGCAGTAGATACAGAGCTGAAAAAATACTACCATCCCAGGCGGGATATTGCCTGGACGTCCAAAAGACTTTACTTCTTCTGTATATGGAGCTGGTTCGTTGAATCAAAGCAGTTCAACCTTTTTGAACGATGAAACCGTCTGAATGTAAATTGTAACATGAACATATAGTTCAGTTTTACATGAAAGAGTGGGGAAAGGAAATTGTGGAAAAAGTAAAGACGCTAAGGTAAACATTAATGTTTAATTTTATTTTATTTTTTTCGGAGTACGATTACCTAATTTTAATTTATAATTCGACTAATTTAATCGGCTTTTCTCTTCGCAGGTGTCCCATCCAAACGAAAAGAAAAAAAGTGACCAAAAGAAAAAAAACAAGATCTACCTGAGAGCGGGAGAGAGAACGAGCGAGAGTGGGAGCGAGAGAGGTCAATGAACCCTCCAATGTGTTAGCAAGTGAGTGAAAAATTAAGTTAGTTGAGTAGCGCATGCGTCAAGCAACGTCCTTGTAAAATACGTGTAGTGATAGCCCCACATACATACAAATTATTATGCAGAGAACAAGACTTCTCACTCATACACACACACACGCCAGTACACATGCACCTAAAAGCAGGCAATGAACGGTATGTATGGGAAAGACAAGAAAGGTGCGGAATACGTGCCAATCAGCGGTTCACACACACCCAACACGCAAACTATGCGTAGAAGGACAAGATAAATGGTAGGAGGGGAGGGGGGGGAGAGAACAAACGATTCGGTAATATTTGAGAAGGTGACAAGAAAAAGAAAACCAGCTGGATTGTTTGAATAAAACTCTTTTATGTTTCGGGGGGCCTTCTGACATATTTTTTTTCTGCTTTAAATTTTAGTTTTTTAGCACAGTTTCTTTTTTCATCAGTTTCTCATGACGGTAGGGAGTGGGTGTAAGCGTACGCTTCTTTAATATGCACGTCCATTAAAAAGTGTTTTCAGTTTCCAAAGTTGTCAATATTTAAGCTAAAGAAACCGAAAACAGACTTTAGAAATTGAGGTATTGGTGTCTTATGCGATGCGTGCTGTTATATTCTGAAAATAAATGTTCTTCATGTGCTCATGCTCTGCAAATTTAATTTATTTAACAAATTTTCTACCTTCGATTATAACGATTGGACTGTTTTAATTCCTACGCCACTCTCCTCTGTTTCTATGGTAACCAGATAACTTTCATCCCACATTCTACACTCAAACCTATCTCATCCTGAACCACAAGTTACTTAAAGACTATAAATAGTATTAAAAATCCTTGAAAGACCGTAATAAACAAATTGTATGATTTTTTTCCTGAACATTTTCTTGAATAGTAAAAATTACAGATACTGGAAGCCCTTACTTAAAGCTCATATTTTGTCTACTGGTATGTATATCCACACTATTGCATTAATTTACGTTCAGCTTTTCATGGGTTCTCTTCTCCAAGGGTAGACAGTATCATCTCGTACCAAAATTTCGATCCCGCGGGGCATTGATGTAAAGTTACCCCAATATATCCTTCCTCCATATGCAACCAACATAACACTCACGTGATTTGGGTTCTATAAGAGCCAGGTTTTCATCGTTTTATTTCTATCCGTAATAACATTCAAACATTGAGAAACAAAAACTTCTTACTAGCTGAAACTAGAAGCTGTTTGTTCCTTTTTGCATATTCTCCACTGATTTTAATGCAATTTTGCATTTTTATATATTTCCAAAAGCATATATTTTTGTTACATTTATTGAAATGTTATTTTTTTTTCACTTTTTACATTTGATAAATTTCATTCAGTACCTACATATGAGTGTAACAAACACTAAAATAATGCTTCGATTAGAAATATTTTGCAAAAATTATTTGGCATTCGATATTGATCGATATTAAACAACAACATCGAACGAAATTGCAAATCATGCATTATTGATATCGCCCAATATCGGTCGACTTCTAAGTGCTTTGAACTTGTTCACCTACCAATTAGCACTTATAACTGCCAAAGATACGAGATGTTAAAAAGTGTTCCCCTAAAACTTGTTCAAAATTTCTTGTTTATTTCAAAGAAAGTAAAATCAACCCATGTTTCTATTGAAAATGTTAAAGTTGCATTTCCCCCCTCGCAGTAGTATTTCCGGGACGCCACTGTTTCCAAAAAATTCATCTTTTGATTCTACATATCCAAGTTCGTAATTCACTTTAGTTTCGAATCTCTTTGAATCGAAAAGTCCCCAAAACACTCCTACACCATATTAACGTTGACCTACTCTTGTAGCTGCCAAACGGTGTGCGTTATCGAAAAGTGTTTCCTCGAAAAGTTGTTCAAAATTCATCGCTCGTTTCGAAGAGAGCAAAATCAATGTCCGTTGCCGTCTAAAATTTTAAATCTTTGGTATGCACATTTTTGGTCTCCCAAATTTGTATGCAATAGGAGCCGAGTTATAACCCTGGTATAGACTTTCAGAACCACCTTGAATACATATTAAAATATTTGTTGGCAAGGGCCATAGTTGCCTAAAGGCCTTACAATAAATTCAGTTAAAATATTTGTCCCTATATCGGTAATGCTCAGTTGTTAGTATATCCAACCAGATGTTTGAGCGTGAAGAAAAGTCGAAACAGCTTCATCAATCCTCCCAGCCCTCACTTTATAACATGACGGGTCGAAGTCAGAAATTATTAAAATGGCCCACTCATAACAAAGTTTAACAAAGTTTTTTAAAGATAGAGGATTTTGGAAGGAATAGTCATGGTCCTTATTCAAGGCAACATTTCAACATTTTGCCTTGCTGTGATCGAAGAAAAACTATGAAAAACGTGAATTACGAGAAAACGGGAGATTCAGAAAATTAATGGTACTTCCAAAACTAAATTTCTCTTTTCTTTAAACAACCGTACTACAATAAACAAAAATAAATCATTATTTTTTTCTTGAATTTTTGGACGCTAATGAGAAAACTATGCAACTCTCTATATAGGTCCAAAAATACCAATGTCAACTGCATTAACAAATACCCAATTTGTTTCTTTTATATTGTAAACAACCTGAAGGTTTTCAGATGTCGTTGTACTGAAAAAGTCATAAACATTACTGCCATCAAACTCTGTTACAAAATCTTGAATGATTACGCATCTACTTACAAAATAATTTGGAGCTCCATTTACGAAATTGCACAGGTGTTTCTGTATCTGTTTATATGTTTGTTTAGTTTGGAGAAAATGTGGTTATCTACTGATTTATGTTTCTATTAGCATACCTCCAGAAATTCTCTTGATATACATTTTACGATTTTTCTCAGTCAATTATAATTAAATGCATCGTAATATGTTAGTTTTTATGTTATCACTTCTGTCTTTGGGACCATTGCCCTCATCACATTACGTATCACCATTTGCTTCCTTGTCATCTCTGTTATCATGGATACCAGATGGTCTTAATTGAAGGCTTGGTAAATCAGGGAAAAGGTCACTACTCTCTCTCTCTCTCTGTTGCGCGAGCGCCCTGCTCCCTTTTGTTTATTGTAGTTTGGAATGTTGACGACTTATTTTCTTTTTCAAGAAAAAATAACCTACAAATAAACAAAGTTGTTTACAAATAGTAAGAAAGAAATCTATAGATTACATTATTGTATTTTAAAAATTCACATATACGATGTATATTCTCCAATCAACGTCGGATTGACTGCTGAATTTAAAAAAAAAATGAGAAAAAACTTGTGATTTGAAGTGATAATGTAAACTGCCATATAACTTTAGAGATCTTTACTTTACACTAACCTGAATGAAATAATGACTCAAAGATTGTTTTTAGTATTCGCCACCCTTCAACTCACACTTGTGAACAAGAAATAAAAAGAATAGCAGTTGCAGAGCACAGGTAAAGAACGTGCTTTGTCCATCTTTGGCGAAATTGTTATAAGAGTACCATCATTATCTCTTTGAAGAGCCTTTTTAACAAGCTATCATGCATGAAGATAGCATCCAATAGGCCATCTAACTAACTAACTCTATGGCTTATGGAACTCGCAAGTTCATCGCCGCAGTAACAAACGTTCGCCATTGGATTCTATCCTGGGCAATATCAAGCCAGTTTTCATCACGGGAACACCTACTTCTCGAAGATCTCTTCTAATATTGTCCTCCCAACGACGTCTCGACCTTCCCAATGGTTTCCTTCCATCCGACCTTCCAACCAGGATAGAATATAATCTTCGTTTTTCCCCCATCCGAGCTACATGGCCTGATCACCTTAGTCGTCGCGATTTCATCATTTTTACAACATCTGGTGAATCGTACAATCCGTGGAGTTCATTATGCAGTCTCCTCCACTCTCCAGTCATCTCGTCCCGTTTCGGTCCGTATATCTTTCTCATAACCTTATTTTCAAACACACGTAATTTATGTTCATCTGCTAGGGGCGTACTCCAACTTTCGCAACCGTAAAGTAATACCGGCAGAATAACCGTTCTGTATATTTTCAATTTCCTTGATATTAATCGCGATGTTAGAAGTTTTTGGACTATTATTATTATTATTATTGAGATGAGATCCGGTACGTCTTTTTCCATACCAGACATATTCAAATACTCTACATTCTTTTCTACACGAAACTTTTCTTTGGCAAAAGAAACAAGAGACGAGAGAGGTTAGTCGAATTTTCAGAAGTCGATTTTCGATTCGAAGTTGGAGGACATGTATCTAGAAAACGAAAGGATTTCGACTTGTGTAGAAAATAACTTTTTCGTTGGTAGCTCTCACCTCCCAAAGTTTACAGTCACTTACAAAAGTAAATGGAAGTTGAATGTATAAGAAATAGAAGCTTTTTCCTCCAGGAGAATTGTTTCACTGTAAGCCTAATAGTAAGACAACCAACGTGACGGTATAAATGGGCCAAACCTTAACATGCCAGGATATTACTCCATTTGGAGGAAGAAAGTTTAGGTCATTCAGCATCATTTAGAGAACAACGAGATAGATAGGCAGAAACTAAATTTATATTAAGTTCTAACAGATAGGAATGAATTCAAAGTAAAGGAAAATAATAATATGCACATCATGCAGGAATCGTTATTTTAAATTTTAACCAAACTTGTCTTGTTCAAGCACATACAGAGAGAAAGGCGAGGGAGGGAGGGAGAGAGAGAGAGAGAGAGCGAAAGCGAGAGAGCGAGGAAGCATCGAAGAGGACGGGGAAAGAGCGAAAAAGAGAGAAGAAAGGAAAGAAAGAGGTAAAGAAACATAGTGCAAAACATGGAAATAAATAAAATTTTAACACCGCAGGATACACACTCTGCGTCTTATCCCCCTGCTTCTCTCTGTCTTCCATTTTTATCCTTTATGGGATAAATCTTCTTAAGCAGCAATCGCGAACATCACTTGCAGTGCTTAATTCCTAGAAGAAAATAATTTGAAATCCAGGCAGCGAATCGAACCAAGAACCTTGAGAAAGAGATTCTCACACGCTAACCACTTAGCTACACAGACCATAACAAATGTGTTCTTAAATCAGCCAATAAACTCGCTACTGTCAGTGAGTTACGCCGTATACCCTCAGATTAATCTTACACATTAGCATATACCTTCTCCTAAGATGCGTATACCATTTACTTTCGTTTCGTTTATTTATTTAATTATTTTGCCTGTTTCGGTGGGATTACTACGGTCAAATACTTTTGTTTCCACTTGACCGAGAAATAAATGTTGAGAAGAGGAAAAGGATATAACTACACAATGTGGATCAGTATATTATTGCTATTTTTACACTACAATAATACTTTTGTAGAAATGTGCACAATGTGTACACTCAATTTAAGTAGAAATTTTGTGTGCAGGTCTTGAGTAATATGATATTTGACTTACGTTTTTAAAAATAAGGTAGAAGTTCGACTTTTCGATATATGGAGTAAGTCCAAGCATACTATACTAAATAGATTTATAAAGGGTAGAACAAATAAGACTTGTGTTGACCCTAGAACCCAAGGGATACAAGTGAGAGATGACGAACAGAAAGAAGTAAGAGGTAATCCTTTAGACATAACCCGAAATATATGTGTCACAAAACTGTCATATTTTATGCAAATAAACCTTGAATCTTAACATATTTCGGGTTCTATCATACAAAGATTGCCTTGAACGTTTTTATTCTTTAACGCCACTTGTATACCTTGGCTTCAGAGTCGACAATTCGACATAAAAAATGTAATTGAATTTTAACTGATATAGATGCTTTGTAGTTGCGCAAAAGTCCCAACAATCTTGTTTCTCATTTCCTCAATGCAACAAATTATGGATATAATTTCGTTGTTATTGTCTTACTAGAATATAATTAAAGTATTTTGCGTTCTCTCTTATTTTTGTAGAAATTAAATAATTCCTTCCCTATATTTAACGGACACATCTCTGTTTAAAGATTAATAAACTTAGCGTATATCCTGTAAAATTTCTGGGACTACAGCACTGCACGCGCGAGTGACATTTCATAACATTGTTATGTAACACATGTGAAGTGTAAATACAAGTTCGAAATTTCTATTTGCAAGTTCCGACCGTGGGTAATTGGTTAAGACGTCGGCTTGTTGATTGAAAGGACCGGGTTCAAATCTCACGGGGTGTAAGTATTTTTTCCTTTCAAAATATATTTATACCTCTTCATATTTATTATTAATAATTGCTTTCTTCCATTTTTCCTAGATCATCCTAGATTAGTGACCATGGGTTAGAGTAGGTTAGGTAAGATCAGGTTCGGGTATGTATCTTTATACTTTCGTTTATTTCTTTCAATATACATTTCTATCTGTTTGTGCGAACCTGACCTTACCTAACCTCCATAGTCACTAGAAATGCAAGAAAACAATTATTAATAATAAATGTGAACACATCGTGCCACATTTGACAAAATTGGATACTGGAGCACAGGAATAATCCTTGGAAGGGATTCACGAAAGCTGTCGTAAGTGAAAAATTTAACGCAAATTCTACGACTCCCCCAAGTTTGTAAAGTATACTCGAATTCACAGAAGTTAGATACGCCAAACGTACGGTTACCCATTGTGCAAATTAACAGAGGGATGAGGAGGAAATTCCCCATAGGAGTCTCTATGTGGGAACACATATAATACATCATATTAATTTTATTACGTTATTTTCATATCAACAACATATGAAAAACCAACCTGTAAAAAAACACTTCGCACACTGTGGCAACCTTAAAGAGCTTTTCTAGGGTTTGTCGTCAACGAACACCAGGATGATACCATCATCTTAGGTCCTGGCCGCATCCCTTCAGTGCCGAGTGACCGTGGATTAGTGGTAAGCCTCGGACATGAATGTTTGTGCGTTTGATTTTAAGTTAATTCTAAAAATATCAGTCTTTACAGGTTAAAAAGTTATATCAAATTGAACAATAAAACCCGCTTAGAGTAAAGAAAGTTCCAAAAATTCTAGAACATTGGCTTAGCACTCGGAAAGTCCTGGGATCGATTCCAGCGGCCGTCCATTCTAACTGAAGTTTCCCAGAATGTTTCCTCAGCCATACCAGGCAAACGCTGTGATGGTGCCTATAAAATATGCCCTGGCCGTCTACTTTCCAACACACTCTCCCAACCCTATCCCGGCTTGATTCTCAGATGCCTAAAGCTTTTAAATAATTTTTAAAAGATCCTTCCAGGATCTTTTTACCCCGCTTAAACGACATAAATCAATTCACACATGCACACAAATCATATACTATAGATTTGAATATACGAATATATTGGGTGTCAGGAAAAGTAAGTTACCTCGCGCTCATTCTTCATTGTCAATTCTCAGTGGTAGAGCTTTGGCGTAGCATTCGGGAGGTTGTGGCTTTGATCCTAGTGGCCGACCATCCTGACCGAGGTTTCCAGTTTTTTTTCCTCAGTCACACCAAGCAAATATCGGGATTGCACCTTCAGCATAGGCCCTGGCCGACAGCTTTCTGAATCATTTTCCCTTCTCTATCCCAGCCTGAGCCTTAGATGTCTAAATGCCATAAAAAAATTCAAATTCATTGTCAATTCAAAGTGCGTAATGTTAATTACAGGACATATGGATTAAATCAAAGTTTAATATATCGTGGTAGAAGAAACTCACAAATAGAAGCAGAAATGTTATTTGAAAACAATATTATTTGAAAAATAATTTGAAATAAAATTTAAAGAATAGAAAATTGTGTTTACCAGGGTTTTAACTCATAAACCTTATTAAAAAAAGATTCATCAGGTTTTGAACTCGTGACCACAGGCACGAGATGATAGGATGGTAGCCTCCAAACCACCGAGACGTCTTTATTGTCATGATGAGAACACAGTATTCATGGAAAACAATCGATATTCTTCAGGTCTCCGATATTTTTCTTGTCAAAGCTTTGCTTTTATATACTTAAGATAAAAAAATAAAAGCTGAGCAAATCAAAATATTTTAAATGATAAACTAAAAACGTCTACCAGTTTCATCAATAGCTAACTATTTGGCTTGATCAGATACACGGAATTACATAAACAAAACAACTTCTATCGAGCCAGCTATTTGGTTTCTGATTGGCTCCTGTCTGCCAATCCCATACCGTCTACACAAACTGAATTTTTAATTAACATTCACTGATTCCCGTCCACCCTCTGTTCCTACTACATCAACTTACGTTGGGGAATATTTCTAATCATCCTAGTGTATTTCGTGTAAATTCTAATATATTACAGTTATCTCTTCTATACATTTGTATCCATTTACATACACCTGTATATCATCTGTAATCCATCTCATTGTATTCACTTAACATTTGAGGTATTGTCATTATA
>JAGDQP010026432.1:0-25928 GCA_022664845.1 Lepisma saccharinum
CAAGAACCTTCCTTTTACTGGTGGCATCGTCCTGAAAAGAAAAAGTAAAAATGATTTATTTCTGGTTAATAGGAATGGCGAAGGAAAGATTTAGAAAGAAGATAAACCTATTTTGTGAGTCACTGAACAAAGTTTTAAGGAAAAAACTCATTAAGTATGTTATGGAGCATTTCGCCGTATGGAGCAGAAACATGAACTTTGAAAAAAAAAAGACGAAGCTTCGAAATATGGCCGTGGAGGAGAATAAAGCAAGCCTGGTACAGAAAACTAATCAGGAGGAGTTGCAAAAGCAGGAGAAACGAGAGCAAAATTGGTGACAAACAGAAATTGGAAAAGAAATTGTTTGGGACAATATTGGTTTAGAGAAGGGATTGTTATTTTGAAAGATGTGATACGGTGTATTATAGCAGAAGAAAGAACTTGAATGGAGATTGCAACAGATAAGCAGTATTACAAAGGGAGGCTAATATACGTTGAGACAAGAAGATTAGCGGGAGATCGATACAAATGAAAGCTGAATAGCTAACGAAAAATTACCTACCGTTAATGGCAGAACACTTTTGATGATAATTTGCATGCTATTAATTTAACAGAATATTTCATTAAAGAATGTTTATGTGATCCTCGTTGAAAAACTCTGCATGGGCCCAATTTTTTGGCCCAAGTCTAACCTCAACTCACAATTGCCTCAACCCAAACTCTTTCCCTGTAGCGTTTGATTGTTATTAAAAATTATTCGTCAATTCATGTAAATTTGTCTTATGGCGTATATTTTGTAATACCTTTACATAAAAGAAAGTATTAACTTGCATTAATTTTATTCTGATCATTTACAAGAAAAGATTCATTAAAAACCTGAAAGGGTTTTTTCAGCCAACGAACAGTGATTCAGTACTTGACATGCACTGGTGTCAGTGTTTGACACACATGTCAACTACTAGTTCCATGCAGTTGTTTTAATTTATATAGCAACTTATAACATTTCCCATTATAACAAGATGTTTGAAGCGGCAAACGTCAATTTTAGAACAAGAACGGTTGGAACTAGCACTTGACAGGTGTCAAGTTCTGAAACTCACGTTAAATTGAGTTTTAGTAAATGACACCTCTCCAACAACAATCAATTTTCTGTCCAAGCTTGTCGCTCTGATTTTGTTACGTAGCTGTACTCTTCTAAGATGGCAAATAAAGTACTTGTAGCAATGCAATACAAAATGTTGTAATTTAATAGAGTACTTACCTTCTTAATGAAATTCGCTACAAAACCTTATCAAAAAGCTAATCCTCACACTGGTTTCAAGAAATACAATGTCACTCTTTCCCTTAACGCATAGTTTTTGCAGTGGTGCCAGGTAATAATCAGTGAAAGCCCGGTGTACAATTTGTTTCTACTTTCGTGTCCGTATGGCATCGAGTAACCTTATTATTTGAACTTTTCTTGCCAAGTGTCAACTACTGGATTCCTGTCAACCACTAGTGCCTTTACCTATATACTCGTATATAGGTCTTATATTTAACCAAACTATGTTGCTTAGAATTAATAGCTACGTTTTCTATTATACATACAATGCCTGGCAATTAAGATCGTGGATTCATTCTACAAAAAATGCTACATACATCATTGCTGAATATCACTAGGTTCAGGCCTGGATTTAGTGTTCTACGCACATGGGCACAGTAACCTTTGGCGCCCCCAGTATAAGTGAAATACTACTCAACGATACGTCAAACATTTCCATATTCATAGTAGTTGCTTTGATGAAAGTTGCCCCGCCCCACTTTCTCGGCGCCCTGTGGTCTTGACTATCTATACGGGTTTGAACTCGCCTTAACGATAGTTTCCAGTGACACTTCAACCACCTTCATGACCGTAGTATATCCTGATTTAAAAATTGCTCCCGTATCACAGGACCCACTTCTGTGATCTGTATATCTATAAGGGTTTGAACTCGTCTCATCAAAACCTTTCCGACGACACCTCAGTCACCTCCACAGCTCTACTAGTTATTTAGTTGAAAATTGGCCACCCCCGCATTTCCGGATCTGCTGCTAAGATTTAAATGAATGATACGGGTTTGAACTTGCCCCACTGAGACCTTTCTAAAGATATCTCAACCATCTTCTTAGTTCTAGTATTTTCTGAGTTGCCCGTCAAGTCAGACGGACGGACAGAATCGTTGTATAAGGCATCAGTATGAAAACCCCTCCAGCGTAAAGACAAGAGTGACGCAAGAATTCTATTCACAGAAAAAGTGATAACCATTTTGCGAGTTACTTTCTTTGCGTCACTCTGACGCAAGTGTTTTCTTTGTAACAAAATTAAGAGATTTAGTATCCCTCCGCCATAGTGACACAAAGAAAGTAACTCGCAAAATGAATTTGTGAGTAGAATTCTTGCGTCACTCTTGTCTTTACCTCGGAGCGGTTTCCATACTAATATCACTTACTTTGCGAGGCTGCTTTTTAAAAAAGTGCATAGTCTTCATACAAAAGGCCTATTTTGGGCCGTATCTCGAAAACGGTAACTAATATCATCAAAATAAGCTTTGATTTATCCCAACATGTTGGGGACCGCAATTAACCTCCCAAACTCCCCGGTACTACCTATTTGGAGCTTAAACAAAAAGACAGACAGAATGACAGAAAAACTTTTTTATAATTTGTTAAAATTTTGTCAGTCGGTTAAAAAAGTCGTAACGTTTTAACCCCTTACCGATTTTGTCGTGTCGTACACCGTTTGAAAGGTATTAAAGCGTAGTTTCGCAAGTTTCCGCAAGTTTCGGCTGCCTATATGTTCTCGGATCAGTGCTATGATCAGAAATGTGAAATTTCGGTATATTTTTCTCAACGTCCTTGTCGGTCCGAGGGAGGTCCTATCGACCCGAGTTTTTTAGTATGGAAAAGAGCTTTCAAAAGCAAGTTCAAGCATCAAAATCGGGCTTATATTTTGCTAGACCCGAAACTAGCTGTATACATAGAGTGTCGCTAACAGACTCATTTGTCTGTGTCACTCGAGGAACTACCGTTCTTCATGATCTGCTGCTGAAGCCTAAAATCGAGCCAAACAGCAATAATTTCTGTAATAATACGAAAACAGAAATTTTAGTCCATATTGCTTTAGACTGGAAATGAACGATCTAGATTAACTATCCCTTCCGCTCCCAGGCTTCATTAATTAATTATTTTTAATGACATCGATCAGTCCAGTATCGCTTTCAGATACATGTCACTGGGTATGAGCGAGGTTGGCTTTCCTCGATAGAAAGAATTTCGATCAACTCTGTTTTCGCTCGGTACTTATTTGATATACACTGTTCTGTTTAGCACTGTTTTGACGCAGGCGCTGTTTTGACAGTGGCGCTTTTGTGATACACGCTGTTAAGACCAACGGTGTTTTATCGCCCGCTCTGTTCTTGCCGGCACTGTTTTGTTGCGCTCTGTTCTAAGGACGCTGTTCTGTCATGTCATCATCGTGATTACCACTCCAGTCAGTCATGATCTTCCATAATGCCTGATAGGAGTTAGTAATAATTGCGCCCTAAAAATTTGGTGCGCCTTGGGCCGGGCTCAGTAAGCCTATTTATAAATCCACGCCTGACTAGGGTCACCTTCGAGATACTTCTCTTGGGAAGATATACACAGATGCCAGCACCTACTCCACCCTTTTAACCAATTTTGGAACTCGATTTGTGGACTGCCCGTCAGAGACGTTGTCGTATTACCTTTCATGTTCATGAAAATGTTTTTCGTTCAATATCTTTTTCTTCGGGTACAGAAAGAAGTCTTTGGGGCTAGTTTAGATAAGTAGGCAGGGTGTTCCAATATAGTTATTTGTTGTCTGGCTAAGAACTCTGCTACAAACAGTGCTGTGTAAGCGGAACTGTGGGGCCATTTTTGTGCACACCTTGTGAATACCAAGACATTCAGTTAAGATTTCCTGTTTCTCCATCAATATAATCCTCGTGCCAGACCTCAAAAATGGACATTCCTGTATAATTTTGAAGACCCAAAGGAAACTTTGTCCAGTTACTATATGGGTTTACGAAAAATTATGATGGACATCTCAGGATTGTAGCTTTGAAATATAGAGGCGATTGAAAATGGCGGATAGCGATCATACCTCAAGACACTATAACTCCGGTTAAATTTATCCGATTTTGATTTTCTTCCTTTTAAAATTGTATCCCTCATGATACACGAAAAGCTATGACAGAACCCCAGAATGGTAGCTTTTAAATTTGGTGGTGAATCAAAATGGCGGATGACGATCATACATCAAAGCAGTATAACTTGAGTTGAAATTATGCGATTTACATAAAATAAAAGGTAATACAAATTTCTAACTCCCTGTAGCTCACGAAAAACTATGATAGTTGTCTCAGAATTATATATTTCAAATATGGCGGCGATTCAAAATAGCAGTAGTCTGTAATTTTTAACTCAATATAACTTGGGTTCAGATAATGAGATTTGAAGATAATTTCTTTTAAATATGTTATTTTAATTGTATGGTCGAGAAAGGAAAATACGTATTGGATGATTTGGTCATGTGATATGCCTAACTCTACGTAGGAAGTCATTGGAAATTCCAGACAAGCTCACCATTGGGTCGCCTGTCCCTTTTCTTTTTCTTTTATTGGTGACTGTGGTTGCTAACTTCATGGATTCACGATTTCACGTTTTTTTTAGATTGCTTCAAAACTAGGTAAAAAGAGAAATAACAAATTGACGCACCGTGAATTCAACCGTTAACTGCTCCTTGCAAGCTAGAGAAAACTGTTCCAGAGATCACGAACAAGAAAGTCACAAAGCTGAATATCTTAAAGTCAATAAAAATATCTTAATATTTTTTTTTACCAAAACAAAGGACAGCATCTCCTCCAATTACAGAGTTGATTTCCTGGTAACTGTACATACTTATCTGCCAAAGTAAGATTGTCTAACAGCCTAGTTTCTTTCCATTTTTATATTTATTTTCTCCCCTTTTATTTTCTTGGTCTCCGTTTTGTTTCCTTTCTGTGTGTTCTCCTTAGCTCATTCTCTTTGGTTGGTTTTAGTCTCTTTGAGCGTGTTTCGTTTTGATTTCTGCTTTGGATTTTTAATCGTTATCCATCCAGGTTTTCATAAGTCACGCAGCAATGACTTGGATCTAAAGCTTCTTTTTGATTGGACCCTAGTCAATGATTCATGACTTGTTTTTGCTGATTGGTGTGAATCAGCCTTCTTCTCCTTTTGCTGGGAGAACTGCTCTCCCACGCCATGTTAGTTCAGTTCCAATTTTTTAGACGAGACGAATGGATGTCTGGGCTTTCCGTCATCTGTATTTCCTAAGCCCTGTCTACGAGAGGTAGATATAACCACCAAATTTAGTAATTATTTTGATAATATTTCGATTGATTTCGTCCGTTTCGGAAAATTATATTAAATCGTATTAAGAAGAACAAAACCGATATAAGTGCTATCAGGACTTTCCAGCGACATTGTTTCGGAATATTCACCGTATTAAATTTTAATATTTTGTTTTGAGATTATTTATCAAAATGTACAATATGTTCTAAATTTCAGTATGGGGCCGCTATTAACCGAATTCATACATTACAAGTACCGGTTCGTTAGATTTTAATAATCATATGCCAATTTCTCGTCTCCAGTTTTCCAAATCTATTCGAAATTCCCGGTTAGCCATGTTTGAGAGCTACCGCATATTTTCATTACTCGATCAAATTAGCAACATGTCTATTCGACTAACTTTGCGTACCCTTTCGATGCTAACAGTAAAATTTATATTATGCAACATGTTTCAATAATTTTGGTTTTGAACTCCAGCCACTATTCTCCTATAAAACGGTCATATTTTATACTATTATTTTGTATTTTCAAGATTTATTCAGAACGTCTTTTGTAAAAGGTACTAATCATCTGTATTGACGTCACACAATTAATAGTGATAAATTGATTCTTTCATTACCATGTATTTTGGACTAAAACCTCTTTCGTGTAAGTAATACTGTAACAAAACTTTTCTAAATTATATAACAATGTTTCGGGAATAATTTGTGAAAATATCAACGAAATTTATTAATTATTATAGAAATTATGGACATTTATATGTGACTACGTAACTTTCAGATCTGCTTAATTAATTCAATGTATACCAGCGATTCAAATTTGTTTGTTCCTTCAACTCAACAATAATTCTGTTCAGATCCTTATGAAACTATCATATCCGAAAGCGTGCAATATGTAAATTCAAAGTAATAAATTGAAATTCTGAATTTTTTATATTTCTTCGAAAAATATCTTGCGTTTATGTCCAGTGAACGTAGTATAGAAACCTCTCAGTTAACCAGGTACGATCTACGGCATTAGTTGATAATCCTCTTACAGTGTTTAGTAATATTTGTGATGTGCTGTGAGTTATTTAATGTTTGACTTGATATCTACTGGAAATTAGCTACAAATCGTTACGTGAAGTTGACAGCAATTGATACTAATTATTTCTGTGTTTCGGTAAACCTATCGTATTGAGTGATGTGATTTTAATTAGATTAGATCGGTTCATAAATCCGTAGGCCAACGGTAGGATTCTTTCGCCAGCTGAGAAGTGATGACTTGGGAAAGGAACTATATATTGGATTTTTGGTTATTTCTGCGTCGACATATGAAGTGACTCCAACATGTGATTTGTGTGAATATATATTATTTGCATTTGTGCGTTATGACACTACGTTTGGATTGAGTTGCGACCGTCATTCGTTTGTGTTCGTTCATCTTTATTTCAGGAATTGCGATTCCAGACTACAGGTGTGGGCCCTACTAAGGTAAAGGTAAGACATGGTCTTTTGCCACCCTGTAGACTTCGAAGTGAGTAAAGACACAGTATGAGTCACATATGAGTCGTTATGCATATCATCGTTTGAGATTATTTCCCAAGTAAAGATTTACGTTTTCTTTCTTAATCTGTCGCTAATCTCAACCAACTGGTACTTCGGAGTATGAACTGACGATCTAATTAAAAGATTGGAGGTGTCGCCTTACCGGTATTTCCTCCTTCGATCTAAATTATTTTTTTACAACGATCACAAGGATCTGGAATCCTCTTTCCCAGATATTCTTAAATCTGGAAGGCATTTCTGCGCCGCTCGTCTGGGGTGTAGAAAATGTTTGGAGCTAGAGGTTAGGTTAGATGCGTTGCGTGGGTACTCTAGGCTCCTGGCGACCCTATTTGTCTGTGTGATCCACTTTGGGGATCATTAGGTTGGGGGCGTTTCAGTTTTTTTGCGACTCCAGCCAGGGTTTCCAAAAACCTGTGCGTTTCACAGTTACTATATGGGTCATGTGGTTTACGAAAAATTATGATGGACATCTCAGCGCGGTAGCTTTCAAATATGGCGGCGATTCAAATGGGTTGATAGCGATCAGAACTCAAGACAGTATAACTCGGGGTGAAATTATCCGATTTTGATTATCATTTCTTTAAATGAAAGATAATTAAATTGTATATCTGCAAGGTACAGGAAAAACTATGACGGACATCTCAGGATTGTAGCTTTGAAATATAGAGGCGATTGAAAATGGCGGATAGCGATCATACCTCAAGACACTATAACTCCGGTTAAATTTATCCGATTTTGATTTTCTTCCTTTTAAAATTGTATCCCTCATGATACACTAAAAGGTATGACAGAACCCCAGAATGGTAGCTTTTAAATTTGATGGTGAATCAAAATGGCGGATGACGATCATACATCAAAGCAGTATAACTTGAGTTGAAATTATGCGATTTACATAAAATAAAAGGTAATACAAATTTCTATCCCCCTGTAGTTCACGAAAAACTATGATAGTTGTCTCAGAATTATATATTTCAAATATGGCGGCGATTCAAAATAGCAGTAGTCTGTAATTTTTAACTCAATATAACTTGGGTTCAGATAATGAGATTTGAAGATAATTTCTTTTAAATATGTTATTTTAATTGTATGGTCGAGAAAGGAAAATACGTATTGGATGATTTGGTGACGTGATATGCCTAACTCTACGTAGGAAGTCATTGGAAATTCCAGACAAGCTCACCATTGGGTCACCTGGCCCGCCTTTTTTGTAGATTGCTTCAAAACTAGATAAAAAGAGAAAGAACAAAATAACGCACCGTGAATTCAACCGTTAACTGCTCCTTGCAAGTTAGAGAAAACTGTTCCAGAGATCACGAACAAGAAAGTCAGAAAGCAGAATATCTTAGAGCAAGGTCAATAAAAATATGTTAATATTGTTTTACCAAAACAAAGGATAGCATCTCCTCCAATTACTGAGTTGACTTCCTGGTAACTGTACATACTTATCTGCCAAAGTAAGATTGCCCAACTTCATCTGGGCACTAATAAGATTGTCAAATCCTCAAAATCGGAAGAGAAGTTCCTGGACTGTTTTCAATATGTTGATTTTAAAAACAATGAATTTGTAAATCTTGGCACAATAAACCACTTGCTGCTCCATTAGTCAAGATTTGAAAGAACATTCTAGCATAACTTGGATTGTATCGTTATAGTGACGGTTCAAGTAATCTTCTGTAAAACACTGGAAGTGTTGTGGTCACAATAAAGCGAGATTTGCAGAAATTTTAGGATTATGGAAAATTATCAGACAATATGTTTCTTCCTAGCAATTATAAGTAGTCTTTTTCAGTAACGCCGGACTAAGAGATTTAGTTGTTCATTTAGGTGTCAAATCCCAGGGATTTGCTTACTGAAAAGTTGTGATTCGTCTAACAATGGGATATCAGGGGTTGTTGCTCCAAAAGATGTTCTCGAGTTTCATCGGTGCCACTGTTCAATAAAGGAATGTTAAATTTCCAATTGCATTTGCCTTCGGAATCAATTGAAGTGCACAGATATTTTTACATGCAAAGGATGTTATTAGCCAAATGTATTTGTTTCACACCACGACTATGGTGAGAAAGAAATTTTTCAATAAGTAAGGCTTATAAGCGAACAATAATCTATGTGACATTTTTCTGTAAGGGCGTTATTTACGAAACAAACGTCTCGCATGTTTCCTTGATATGTATCTGCACGTGGTTTGAGCATATTACAAACAAATAGCCTCGGTATTCAGAAATTTCTGGAGAGAAATGCACTACAAAACCCAAGTATATGTTAGATATTCTTCCCTTCAGTGAGCACACGCTTAGACAGTGTGTTGGATTAATAGAACAAAACTTTACGTTACATCATACAGCGCCACCCCACGCCTCAATTACAGCGATAACGAATACAATTAAAGACGAAAAGAAACGATTAACATTCATAATTATAAACTGAATTCAAGTACATTTATATTTTACAGTATAACATATAAAACTAATTTGAAATTCTAAGGAACTGTTACGTTCTTACTGAGAAGCCTTTTCTTTATGTGTATTAATATTATATAAAGTTTATTAGTTTTCTTTGTGGGTGTTGATAGAACAATTAAAATATGAAATTTCTCTGATTCAGTTAATTATGGCTGACTCATGGCTCTTAAAGGAGAAGATTGATTAACAGCAAGCACCAAGACAATATCATTTTTGACCGTGTTATCAAATTTAAGTGATTTGTTTTAGAACTTAAGCTAGTTTTCTGAGATTTTTGTCCCTGTTGGGAACGTTATTTTTTCATTGACTTGGCATAAATTTAGCAAAATAATAGTGTATATATTACCGAAATATTTCAGCTGAATTGAACAAGGGGCTATTGTGTTTCCTACTATTTTGTAAGAATGAAAAAATAGCAAACAAAATATTATTTTATCTAAAAAAAGATAATCCAAATAAGGTAATTCCAACCCTCGGAGTGATCGCTATCCGCTATTTTGAATCGCCACCATATTTGAAAACTACAATTCTGAGATGTTTGTCATAGTTTTATGTGTACGATGCAGATACAAAATTTTAATTTCCTTTAATTTAAAGAAAATATTATCAAAATCGGATAACTTTAACCACAATTCTTTTAGGTCTGATCGGTATCAGCCAATTTGAATCTCCGCCATATTTGAAAGCTATCATTCTGAAATGTCCATCATATTATTTTCGTAAACCACATGATCAATATAATAACAGGACAAAGTTTCAATTAATTCCCTTAAATTACACCACATTGTCATTCGGCACTTAGTCTTCTATGATTTTCACAGTAAGTCGACGAGTTTGACGCACAAATCGATGTGCAATGTTTCTCTCAGTTCTGCTCGACATTAACTGCCCTAACCCCTTTTCATTAGTGATGTGTTCTCTTCCCTCACAAGAATATTAAATCCATCTGTACAATGCCGTTCTCTTCATAGCATTATCTCCACACATGTCCTTGATTTCACACCCAACCTTGAATAATTTAACAAGAAATTTAAGGAATGTTCGTTCCTCTAATTTTAACTCAGACAATTTTCGCGACGGGTCAAACACAGGCGCAACAGCAATAACGCATCAGCAATACTCCTCCATACGCTGACACAAAAACAAGTGTGAGACAATAATATATACCAAAATAATGAAAACCTACCAGCTGTTTGTACAGTGCTACCTATGTCAACACACGGTAGTGAGTCCACAAACTTAATTGTCAGACCTCGAACAAATTTATTGAAACTAGTGACAAATTTGTTACGTTTAAAAGAAATACACCACACGCTAATTCCAAACCAGTGTTCTATACATTTTTTTAAAAAAGAAATTATTCGTATATTATGTTTATCATATATACAGTGTATTTCATCAAGGATGTGAACTTACTTTTTTACGCTACGAGTTTCACCAAAGTAGCATACACACTTGTATGAAACTGAAATCTTCAAGTATATTCTATACGTCCACATGCATATTGAAATCACTAGACTATTAGCATGGATTTATCAAAACAATACAGTAGATGCCGTCTTAACCGAACACAATGGACCGGACCCTGTTCAGATAACGAGATGGTCGGTTTAACCAAATTATGTGAAAACAATAAACTTCGCTGCATGAGCAGGGAAAAATGACAAAAACTAATGCACACATATTTACTGTATCCATGCATATTATAAATAAATAATTGTAAATTAAATCTATAAAACAACATGTTTAAAGAAGGTAAATACTGTATTCTAGAAGAAACCAATAATTTTATTTCTTAACTGAGCGTCTAGTTAAACCGACGGCCGGTTCAAGCGAGAACGGTTAAGAGGATGTTTACTGTAATTGAATTCATATTTGTTTGTTTTGCACAACACAATATTGAATTAAAGGAGAATTGGCATTAAAACAAAATAATTATGTATCGTCGAAAAGTTAAAATTGTGATTGGACAACTATTTGGAAACAATCTATCGCGCCCTGGTAATAATACTGTCACAACTCGAAAAAAAATAATTTTAAGAAAATCGCAATTGAAAGTTTGGATGATTTTGTAAGATATATGGTACATTCTAGCGAAAAGTGGACATTGCCACGACAAAATGAAACTATTTTTTTGTTTTAAGTGATATCGTGTTTGACACGCACATGTATCCAATATCCCAGAAACATGTTGTTTTTAGCCCTGAGTTACGCGATACGGAAGCCATGTTGTTTGTTTAATACATCTCGGAGTTAAGATGTTGTACATATTTTTACCGTGTTTACGCTGGACATCCCCACCAACGCAAGGTTTTGAAATAATTTGATATATGAGCATATTAAATGTAAGTGTCTAACAAATAGTTCAGGAGACAGATAAATTCAAAATATTTCGTACGTATACGTATTTCAATGGATATTTTGTAGGAGGTTTACCTTGTTACGTCCGTTACGAGATTACCAAACAATTAGCGCTGCTTCTAAACCAGTGACTTCCTTTCTACAATGCCATAGATTACAAACAAATGAAGAGAAGAAAACAGGAATAAAAAAAAATGCCAGAGACTACAGAAGAAGATTCAATCGGGTTGCAACAAGGCACACATAAGCATATACGAGACAAGGAAGAATGCAACGGACGAGAAGGGAAAGGAATTCATGTACACGCAGCTTCATCACGGTCGATATTTTTGCACGACAATTATATATATGTAAAGAACAGTGTAACAGTGTTAACAGTGTATAGAAGACTCCCCCCAAAATCACCAAGAAAATTAAACAGATTATCTTCAATAATAAAAGAACTTCCATTCCCTAAGCAAGAATAAATAATGGAGAAAATTAAATAAATTTACAGCTGATATAATTTTCTAACAAAGCCATCCTACAGTACATAACAGTGTCAAGAGATGGCAACAAAAGAAGCGTATGAGCGAACAAACGTCTAAGTAACATTTTTAAAAAATCACGAGTACATTTTTATATATAACAGGGAAAATATGGGCCATAAAATATTCATACTTTGCACAAAAGTGGACTTTAGTCCAACATGTCTTCGTGCAAAGTATGAATATTTTATGCCTCATATTTTTTTTGTTATATATTAAAATGTAGTCGTGATTGTTTTTTTTTTTTTTTTTGCAAATGTCGCTTAGACGTTTGTTCGCGCATACGCTTCAAATATGCGATGACTAAAAGGATACTAAAATCAATATTGCAGAAATGTTTAGTATTTACAAGAAAGAACAATCACATACTAAATAAATATTAGAGTAGAAAAAACAACGTTTGCTGCTCACTAACTAGATACGTTTATCCAATCATGCAGATGAGAATGCTGCTATCGTTTTACAAGATGTATTGGAGCCCCGTCAAAGGCTATGACATCACATATAGCATTCATTACTAAATCTTTGTTTACCGGAGTCCCAAGTTAGTGTTACGTGAATGTTACATTCATGCAGATATTAAATACAACTTACAATTTGTTG
This sequence comes from Lepisma saccharinum, assembly GCA_022664845.1. Taxonomy (NCBI): domain Eukaryota; kingdom Metazoa; phylum Arthropoda; class Insecta; order Zygentoma; family Lepismatidae; genus Lepisma; species Lepisma saccharinum. Next base: position 12,847 of record JAGDQP010026432.1, read on the forward strand.
ATCATTTTTTTTTTTTTTGAGATATCTCATCTGAAGAGATCAGCAATAAAACAACCGAAGTAGGAAAGTCCTCACATAAATGAGTTTACTTGATGCATTTGAGGAATTGTCAAGATAACACTAAAACGAGGTGTAATACATTCATTGCTAAAACACAACTTCACGTAGTCAAAAAACAACGAGCAAATTTTGATGAGGATGAAACAGTGATGCATATATTCAACAGTCGTCAACCGTCCTCTGGATCTGAAAGGAGTTATGTTATTCTGAGTAATGACTTAAAGCATGATAGAAATTCTATACTGGTGTACAATAAAACTATCTGGAGAGAACATATTGTAGAACGATCATCACAAATATAAAGTCCTACATGTGTATTCCAATGGTGCAACTGAGTAGTTCAAGAAACGGTACAGTTTGATGATAGTTTGGGATATCAGTTGAACAGATATATAGACTTTGTTTACCATATTTTGCACGATAAAGGACCATATATGGTGTTGGTGGGGGGAGGAGATTGTGGAAAGGGCCGTATCTTGTAACAAAACAGTTTAGTCAATAATGACGGACATTTTGTAATGTTGCAAAGAAAAATGCTGAAGGTAAGCTATACAGTGTGTGTCAGAAATAATGGCGCAAGTTTTGAGAGGGGATTATTTACATTAAAACGAGGAAAGCTTTCAATTTCGAGGCATGAGTAGTTTTGGAGCTATAGGAACTCAAAGTTACGGCGACATCGTCACAAATGATGTCATAGATTGATACATAATGTTGTAAACAGCTTAGCAAATGACAATGAAGTAGAAATCAATGATCGTATTTAAGCTATTTTTATTATTGGAAAATCCATCTTAAAGATGATTTCTATGCCCTATTAAAACATTTACTTCCTTGACAATAAAATCCTTACATTGCAAAACCTCTCTATGTGGTACTCCCTCAATCGTAAACATTGTTTAAGTGGATGTATCGGGTACTACTTCGATTGTCATTTTCTAAACCCGTACTGCTTACGTCAGTACGTGTCAAGATATGACGTCATTTATAACGATGCTACCGAAGTTTTGAACGCCTCTAACTCCAACCTTATGCATGTCTCGCATTTTTTAAAATTATTTGTTCTTGTTTTGAAGTGAATAATTACCTCCCGAAGTTTGCACAATTATTTTAGGGACGCACTGTAGAAGTGCTGCAAGTTTCACTGGAATGTAGTGTTATTAATTCCTGTTATATTTCACTTTTCGTTTTAATATTTAAATTCATTATGTTAGGTTTTATGGGCGCAATTCACTTGCTATGTGCACCTGGACAAAACTGTTACGTCCGTTACGTTGTTATGTTGCATCCGTTACGGGCTTTAAAAAATTGCCACGGAGAAAGTAACTGAGTAATTCAAAAACTTTGCGGTACTAAAGCAGTACATACCTTGCCCTTTTTTTTTCAATAAAAATTTTAGGGCTAAAAACATTTTTACTTTAAGAGAAAATGCAATTTTCCCTAAGGACTGAAAATCTCATGTCCAATCTGTATTACGTCCGTTACGAAAATTTAAAACTTTGTAATTCGTAAACTATTCAAGATGCAACCATTTTAGTTTCGCAGAATACAGATCAATTCATGTCCTTCATTTGAGTAAAGTTTTAATTTTGAGATGTAACTATATAAAAAAAGAGATACGTAATTGCGTAAAAGTGCTGTCCGAATGTTGCGTCCATTACGCTGGAATGCACCATATTCAAAAGCAAAAAGTATTGTAACAGGATACTGCTTAAATAGTGTTTCTTACATTTCAAGGTCTTATAGCCCGATAGATTGAAGGGTCCTGAACACGTTACAACAATAAAGTGATTTATAACCAAACTGTTGCCGTGTCATCAATGATTTGAATTTTGAATTTTGAATTTAGACCATTTTGGCTCAAGCCAAACGAACAATTTGAGTGTAAGTATGCTAGCGTAATGCGGTCAATTCATACAAATGTTGAAATAGCATAAATTATTACTAGACCTAATTTTCGATATATTTAGATGACAAAAAAATATTGTGTGCCTATTCACATAGATTCTATCCAAATCTTTAACTAGAAAGAAGAAATGATATCTGCGAAATTGCTTTTTAATACTTCATTCAATATTAAGTATTTTTCTGACAAGTTGACAAAGAACAAAATAATATAAAACAATATATTGATAGTTGTAAATTAGATAGGGGTATTCCAACAAGAAGATTATATTTTCTGATTAAAGTTTATGTTCATTGATTCCCCTTTGTCGGTCCGTCCAACGGAAATTTCAACTCGGAAACTGCGAGAACGAAGTTTGTTGATCTGTCGTTGCAAAGGTCTTGTCAAGATGAGATCAAAAACGCCCAGGACGTCTTAATTAGTGCAGTGGGTCAGTGTCTTCAACCCATTAGTTTGAAATTTTATTTTTTCAAATTTACTATTCCGTGATACCTATCAGCACCTAAATTGGAATTAACTTTATTCGATACACTAGAAAAATACTGTGGGTGTTTATGTCCCCAATCATAATAGTCGTCAGTGTTGCAAATCAATTTTCTTTAAAAACATTTTTTTTAATTTATTCCATCCCGTTAGATATATCTGCACCAAATTTGGCAAAAGCATTATTCGACACAATAAAAATATTACTGGTGCTCCCGTTAATAAGCAAACCAGTTCTCAGTGTTATCAACCTATTTTATAAAAATGAATGAATGACTGTGCGTCTGAGATTCTATGAAGAGGTCTTCGCGATTCTTAATAGAATCTTAGCACTAATTTGTCTCTCTTACGTTAGTTTTTGTTCGTTGGGTTAGATATTAGACTTTATTGGATATTTCGTTTTCTATTTAAGGTAATGTAAGATAAATGATTAAGATTAAGAAACAATATAATAACTAACAAAAAATAGTTTAAGGCAAAAGACTACGATGTAGTACAACAGGGTTCTATCCTCGGTCCCATTAACTTTTTTAAATTTCCTTCTAAGATTACAAGAACCACGTACTTGTAAAATCATTTAAAGTGAACACAAATGTTCAAAACTCGATTCAATTCAGGCTTTCAGATGTACAAGAATCGCACTTTTTTTGGTTCTGTGTGTTTATTTTTAATTTAAATGAATACATGCGAAATGTTTATGCATTATCATACAGCATCGGTCCTCCAATAACCATTAAATATTCATAATTTTATTTTATGTTCTTCGGTTAATTCAATATCCGAATAATTGTTGCAATGATTTTTATTCTCATAAAGGCTAGTGCACAAAAACTTAACGAAACTTAATTTAATAATAGGAAAAGAAATGTATTAGAACCTGTCGATTCACATGTATTCATTCTATGCATTCGATCGTTAAACATGTGCTTGAGTTAGGTTAGGTTAAGTATACGTTGCGTTATTTTTTACGCGCTAGCACTAATTCTTTCATTATATGTTAAAGTACAGACTTTTCTTTCATTAGCTATTCAAATAAGTGTTCAGTTACCCGTTACCCAGTCTTTGTTACTTTGATACAAGATATATATAAATATCAGCTAGTCCATTCCCATGCTTTAACTTTCATTAGCTGAATGTCATCATTTGCAGGACATCATTTGCAGGATACTGTAGATTATCAACAGCTTAGCATAGGCGCGATGCACGTTATGGTAAGAGTTCACTGAAGATTAGTATTATCTGCATATTTTAAAATCATTTAACAAATATATATTGTTTCGAGTACTTTCTAGACAAGGAAGTAAAACGTGGAGTGCTGTGATAAATTATTATTAATGTTCCTTTGAATACGTTGTTTTTTATTATTTGTCAAACACTTTCAACCGCCAGGATCGCTAGTATCGGGCCATCTACTGGTAATCGCTCGAACTTCTTAGTCTTCATACGTAATTGTAATTGTTCGATGGCATGAGACGTCATCAGCGCTGTTTCTGTGAAATGATGGCCCAGCCTTTTGCTAATTGTTACTTTTTGTTTTATTCTTACAGATGCTCGATTACATTACTCTGTTACTTAATTATCTACTATCCGGATAATTGATATTCCTATTCATTATCGGGATATCTTCTTAATTAATTTTTATTTGAATAATTGATTGATTAATTATCTGCTATTCAGATAATTGTTTTATTGTCTGTTATCTGCACATTTTTCTTTTATCTGCCATCTGGATAATTGATCATTGTTAATCACTGCTCTAATTAAGCAAATCAGTTCAAACAATCAGATATACCGTAAATATGTAAATAAGAACTTCGGACTGATGAGAAAAGAGACTTTCCGAATATTGAAAATCTTAAAATATCATCATTAAATTTATTTTCAGTGGCTCTCAGAGAGACATGTTTCTAAATATCCTTGTTATTTCTCACCATTTCATTCCCTCAGGCTGCGATTGAATCTCAGTTATCATTCATATCAGATATAGGTATCATATCTCTGGCTTTATCTCCCTAAGTGCTGCTCGATGTCTGGGCCAACTAATAATATTTTAAAAAAAAAATAGAAATTCTTCCAGTGTCAATTAAGCGTTACGTGTTCTGAACTTTTGTATCGATTTAAGTGAACAGGGAGTAAAACTTACTTCATTCTCTCCTCTATTCCCCTTTTCGTCTATTATTTCTGAGGGTGGGGGTGGAGAAAGTCGGCGAAGAGGGGGGGGGGGGGGCAGAGAAAGTAAAAGGAGAAAAAAACCCAATGACGGAGTCTCTCTGTGAATTGTTTCGCGTTTATCCTGTTAGATGGCGGTGCAATCGGAGATCGATGCTCTCGGTCGTGAGGTTCCTTTTCGCAGATCTAACTGTGCTACAATCTCGTGTGGTAGTCTGTGGTCACGGTCTCTCTGAACGCTGAAAGCACGCGGATCGCAGAATCTCCTGTTAGTGTGGCGGCGTTCTTTCGACACGCGGAAGCGGATATTATTGGAGTAAAAAAAAAGTGAAGTGTGTTAATGAATGTTAAAAGTAAAACAGAGAAATTCGATATTCAACTGTTTAACACAAGTGTTATATTCTTTCCATCGTGAAGAAAAAAATAAACGGAATAAAAAAAATGTAAAAGGAAATTGATTATACGTGTCAGTTCTTAGAATAATTGAACACGAAACAGAAGCTTATAACTTTTTCAAAGCTCTGTTAGAAAATCTGTCATATTCGAGCTCCTTTTCTGAACCAATGTAGCTCATTTTTTAAACACCGTGAACGTTTTCTCCACGTAAATTACATACAAGACTAATTATTTTTTTTATATTAATAAAGAAGGAAAATGTTTTTTGAAGATTGTTCAATAATTTTTAAAATATACTGTCCTTTTATAAAAGGGCGATATCGTCCGGCATAAACTTTTAATAGTGGAAGTCAATACTCTTATATTCCAATAAAAATTATTTCAAAAACCAAAGCTAACTAACCATTGGAATAAAGTAGTGTATATTGGATACTAGTTTGTGAATATTTTATTGTAGTGGTTGTGGTGTATTGCGTCGTGAATTGTATTATTATTAATCTACCAGTTCGTTGGTAAAGTGAATTTTATCGGGTGTTTATTATCTTCAGTTTGTGCTTTTAAGTTTGCTCAGGTTTTTTTACTTATAAAGTGTTCAAAATGTGTGACGAAACGACTACGTCAGAACCTGTAGTTGAACCAGTGGAAGAAGTTATTGACCCAAGTAGTACAGTGGTTGAAGGAGTCGTGAAATTCCGTGATGGGAAAAGGGTGAGTCTTTATCATTTTTCCTTGTCAAATAGTTTGCAAAAATAATTTCACGGTGTAAAATAAATTTTGTATAACCCAATTTATGTTGTTTGCACTGAAAGTGTTACAAGAGAATTCCTTTTAACAAGCCCTCCTACAGCAGTGAGTAACGACTTGAACTAACTAACTCTATGGCTTATGGAACTCGCAAGTTCATCGCCGCAGTAACAAACGTTCGCCATTGGATTCTACCCTCGGCAATATCAAGCCAGTTTTCATCACGAACATCTACTTCTCGAAGGTCTCTTGTAATATTGTTTTCCCAACGACGTCTAGGTCTTCCCAATGCCCTCCTTCCATCCGGCCTTCCTACCAAGATACAATATAATCTTCGTTTTTTTTACTTATACGAGCTACATGGCCTGCCCACCTTAGTCGTCGCGATTTCATTATTTTTTACAACATCTGGTCAATCGTACAGTCCGTGAAGTTCTTCATTATGCAGTCTCCTTCACTCTCCAGTCATCTCGTCCCGTTTCAGCCCATATATCTTTCTCAAAACCTTATTTTCGAACACATGTAATTTATGTTCATCTGCTAGGGTCGTACTGCAACTTTCGCAACCGTAAAGTATTACCGGCTGAGTAACAGTTCTGTATATTTTCAATTTTAACTTTCTTGATATTAATCGCAAGGTTAGAAGTTATTGGACTGAATAGAAACATGTGTTGCCCGATACTAAATGACTTTTTATTTCTTCCGTGACCTCATTTTTGCTTCTTATGTATGCTCCCAAGTATTTAAATTTGCTTACTATCTCTCCGACCTCATCGCTAATTATTATGTTTTTATTTCCTTCATTCCTTGTGTTTCGGTTTGTTATCATGTATTTTGTTTTATCTATGTTTACCTGTAGACCTATCTCATCGTACGCTTCTACTAAGACATCGGTGTTGCTTTGTAGTGTATCTATATCGTCCCCTATTAAATCTACATCATCCGCGTATACAAACAGTTGATTCAAACCATTCACCATTAGTCCCTTTTTGTCCCCTTTAATTTTTAAAATCGCATATTCTAACGCAAAGTTAAACAGTAGTGGGGACAAGGCATCGCCTTGTTTCAATCCGTTGCGAATTTTGAAACTATCTGACATATTATTACCTATACGTACTCTGTTTATGGGGTCGCTGAGACACATCTTCACTAGTTGAACCTTTTTTTTTAATTCCAAATCTTATCAGGATTCTGTATAACTTTTCCCTTTTGATAGAAACATTCCCATTTCTTCTCCAAAATTTGTCTCAAGGCAAAAATCTGGTCCAACGTGGATCTATTTCTTCTAAATCCACATTGGTGATCTCCAGTTATTTCATCTACGTATACACGTAGGCGTGTTAACAGAATATTACTTAATACCTTGTAACAGGTTGGAAGTAACGAGATTTCGCGGTAATTGTTACAGTCTGATCACCTTTTTTGTAAATCGGAACTATTATTGAGGTTTTCCGTTCCTTTGGAAGCTCCTCCTTTCTCCATATAGCACTTATCAATTTATGTAGTTCCTTGATTAGTGCCGTTCCTCCTGCTTTAATTAATTCGTCTGGAATATTGTCTATTCCTGCTGATTTGAAATTTTTCAGTTTCTTTACCGACATTTCGATCTCGGTCTCGCTAGGTTCGGGAATCCACGGTTCTGCAGTATGGATTTCAGATTCCTCTGTTTGTTCCCCGTTGTGTACATTAAAAAGTTTGTCGAAATAACTTTTCCACACATCGACAATTTTAGTCGGATCCGCCTGAAGATCTCCACGTTCATTTCTAATCATTCCTAACCTCGGCTGGTAACCTTTTCTTAACGAGTTTACCCCTTTCTATAGATCTCGTATGTCATTTGTCTTCCCGTTTTCCTCAGTCTCCTGAATCTTCTGCGTCAGATATTCTCGCTTTTTTGTTTCTGAATCCTAGTGTGTCGTTTCGTTTCGCGTTACTGTAGTGGTTGGTATTTGCTTCGCTTTTATTACTTAGCCATCGTCGCCTTGCTTGTTTTCGTTCCTCATGAAGCGTAAGGCATTCTTCATCAAACTAAGGTTTGTTTTTCAGTTGTTTATTCTCACCTACACGTTCCTTCGCTGCGCTCTTAATTGTTTCGAATTGCCTCACATCTTGCTTACATCAATTTCATTATTAATATCATCATTATTATTACTCGAGTCGGCTAAGATTTCGAACCTATTAGAGATTTCGAGTTGCTAATTTGCTTTTATGCTTGGATTATTAATCCTTTAACTTCGAATTTCAGTTGTTTTGATCCTTTGCTTTCTCTGTTCGCGATGAACTTTTCCCTTACTTTTGTGATCACTAATTGATGGTCGGTGTCACCTTCCGCTCCTCTGTACGACCTAACGTCCATTATGTTGGTGTGCCATCGTCTGTCTACTAATACGTGATCTACTGGTTGAGAGTTTTGCCGTCCGGAGATACCCATGTGTATTTGTGTATGTCTTTGTGTTCAAAGTACGTGCTCTTTACCAGTAGGTTTCTCAAAATCGTGAAATTTATCAGTCTTTCTCCATTGTTGTTGGTCTTTTCGTGAAGGCTGTATTTGCCTATGGTAGGTCTATATTTTTCTTCCCTCCCTACCTTTGCATTGAAATCACCCAACACAATTTCCGAATTATACTTGGGCATTCGGTCAAACAGCCTTGCTAGCTCATCGTAGAATATATCTTTGTAATTATCAGTAGTCACCTCGGTCGGAGCATAGACATTTAATAAAACCGTGTTGCCCCATCGAGTACGTATCGTAACGTACGATAGTCTTTCGTTTACGAATTCTATATTCTGAATCGCCTGAAGAATACGGTTCTTAATGAGGAATCCTGTTCCGAAATTGTGAGGCTGTGTTCCCCCGTAGTAGAAAGTGTACTTGCGCTGTTAGATGCTATCTTGACCCTCCCAGCGAACTTCTTGGCCCTTACACTACTTATCAAAAACTGGAAAAATACACAGTTTGCAGTCCTATTACAGGCGATCCTGACTGAGGTTTTCAGGTGAATACCGGGATGGTTCCTAGACATAAAGAGATTTGAATGCTACTTTCGTCCCCTCTTTTGGTGGAAAAGAACTCGTTCGGAGAAGCAGTGATTGCGCCGGACCCAGGGTGTCCTCCAAATCCTCGAGAACACAAACTGAGAATTCTGGTAGAATCCCTGAGGAGAAATCTTCCAACAAAATTGAAATTATATATGGTCTTTAGGTATCTCAATTTTAGGCCGGATAGGGTAGGGGACAGGATGTTGTAAAGTAGTCGGCCAGAGCCTAGTAGATACCATCCCGTCATTTGCCTGGTCTGGCATTCCACAAATTTGATATGGAATCAGGACATAGCTAAATCTTCAGCATATTAATGCAGAAAAATACAGATTTTTTTAAAGCAAACAACTTGATTATTTGAAACTCGTTAATTTAGTAATTTGGGCAGTCATGCCATTCACATGCAAAGTGACTAAGAAAGAGGAGACGCCATTTTGTCACTTCGTTTTTTCACGAGAGTTTTCTAGAAAGTAATTCCTCGAGCGGCCGTAGCTCAGTTGGTTTGCATTAGGAAGGTCCTTGGTGCAACGCCAGCTACCGACCATCTTGACTGATGCTTTTCCATGGTTTTTCACTCATCCCAGGAAAATGCCGGAATGGTACCTTCAACTTAGACCCTGGCCGTCTTTTTACCAAACTTCCCCCCTACTCTATCCCGGCCTGAGCCACAAATAAATTCAAATTGAACGTATAGTACATGAAGGATCGTCACCCTTCGTAAGGTTTAATTTTTGATTAAGGAATTATCAACGGTTGTTTAATTCAAGTTAAGACACACAGATGACAATATGAACCCAATTAAATGATTTTGGTAATTGAAACCATTAATAGGGACACTTCGAAAGAACCAAAATTAATAATTAAACACCATGTTTAGCGATTTGAACAAACTGTTACATAATTATGTATTATTGTTCTTAACTTTTATGTATACCGAAACTATGTCCGATTCTGCCAGCGAATAAGTGAACCTAAGCCTCAAATACCAATTTGTGAAGTGGTTAATGGTGATTATAATTCTAGTAAAATGGTATATGATATGTTGCAAGGGTGGAATATTTTGCAGTAATTGGACAATTAAAATAACAATTAAAAACCGCAGTCAGAAAGAAAGAGGTGCCAGTAACATTGAAACAAAAAAGGAAGATCGGACTCGTGTAATAAGATATGCTATAAATTATATAATTATGACGCCAAATATTGATATTATGTCTTAATGTGTCTTTGTAAGGGAAGTTCAATTGACTGAATTCATATTGCACTTTTTAAAAACCGTAAGGAGACACAAACAAAATTTATATGTTCTTTGTACTTTTTTGTATCCAGGATATACTGTTAGGCTGGGGTGGGAGATATCAGAGTCCAAATAAGGATTTCTTTTTCGGGGCCGGGGAGCGGACAAAGCTTTGTGATCGCCATAAAACTACACACGATAAAAATGTAAATGCTTCTTTTTTATTTGCATTTCTTCTCATGTTTTGTAACCTAATTGACATCAGGAACTCTGCCGGGATTTGTAGTTTGGGGGTGTAAAACCAAAATGAGGGGATTTACCAGGCATAAAACAGAGTTTTGCAGTTTTTTAAATCGATTTTTAACCGTACAAATTTTATAGTTAGGAATGTGCTCAAGATTTTTGGGGTGATACCTTTCTATTGGAAGGATCTTTCAGAACCCGAGACGAATGTATTTCTTGAGATATAACAGAGCATGTTAAAGTCTCAACTTGATCCTTTTTGCATTCTATTGGGTGTGACGCCATCAGCTCAATGATTCCCATAGTCTGTTTGCTCGGTTTTCGGGACCAGAATCCGGTACTTCCATATTGAAGTAGCTCTTCAATTATCCTCACGATGTTAGATGAGAACCAAAGATCCTGAGCCGCTCCGGGAATCGAATCCGGGATCTCTCACGCTGAAAGTGAAAGCTTGAGGCATTTGGCTGAGCAAGGAGGTACGGTAACAACACAACAACCATTAATAACACAGAAATTTCTCGTTCTGTAAAAGAAGATATTTTTAGCCTGCAACTTCTAAGCTATTAATGATATATGATAGCTCAGGGCTATTTGGATCAAGGGGCTATATGGATCAGAAAAGGACAAGGGCAGGTCAATGACCATCATGCTTTGCGATATTTTTTTCTCAATTGTGATATTTGAAAGAATGTTGGTTAAGGAACGATTTTTAGACTTACAGTTCTTAAACATGGTTTCCAAATAATCAGTTTAATGAAGCCTTACTGGGTTGACCCTGCACTTTAACCATGAGTGTATTTACATTTTTTTCTTTTTTAAATTTCACTTTCATTTGATTAGTATGGTCTAATATTGTCATATCTGAGTTATGACGTCTCTACGCGATCACTCTTCGGGGGAAGGGACGAAGAAGATATTAGTAAGGGCTTTTGATGAGATACCATCCCGGAATTCACCTGACGAAACTAAAGATAGCTTTGGAAAACCAGTCTAGAAGGCCTTGAGGCTGCATGGCGCCTCAGTACCAATGTGAATTTCATGTCATTACCGATTGGAGCACGGGAATTGAGTCTAAGTTTATTGTTCTAAGGTTTCCCGGTTCACAACTGATGAGAGGTTGATAAACATTGCTTTATAGTATAAGAATATCAATATAACTAAGTTTCGCCATAGTAATAATTTCGAGTTTTACAAAAAAATTTACAAACATAATATAAGGAATTTCGTAAATAACAAATGCATTGGTCAACTGATTGCAATGTAAAATTCCTGGGCCCGCAGGGCCATCCAGGACGGGTTTCTAGCTATACTTAAGCTACTTTCGTCCTTTGGTTTATGGGGAGAATGTATTTAATTTTTTGGTTAGATTTTTATTAAGCAATTCTACAAATCAAACCCGCACCAAGACACCCCCGGCCACCAAGCAAACATCCAGGAAATACACCTGAGATAGCTTATAGATTACTTTGAAGGTCCAAAATTGCTTATACTGGAAGTAGTCTAAATTAATATTTAAGTTGGGTAACGCACAGGGATATTAAATAGTGTAAATCTAGACTATTTAGATTGGTCAAATAAGTTCGAATAAATTTATACAAGTGGGAAAACATTTATTTATTGATTGATAAAGTTTTATTTCACTATTCATACAACAAATGGTGTACGTTATCTTCTGCTTATAAACATTTTAAATAGCCACAGAAAATGTGTTGTTGTTTTTTTCGTTAATATTGTCAAATTAAATTTATTTTAGAAATCCTGGTGACATCTATCAACTTGTTTTGCTTCAAATTTGAAGGCTCTTTTTGGCCATAACAACTTTTCGTATATTATATTTAAAAGAAATAACGTTACATTTATGAATTATGTATTTAATTACTTGGATGAGTAAAAGGAACATATAGGAGTTTCTTATAGGTGAATTAATAACTCAGTTTTGTTTCTGTTAACCCAAAACATATCTGAAGTATTTATCAGTATTAGTAGAAAAATATGCAATTGCAATTAATACAGATAAAACACACAATGATAGATTCTTTTATCATGGATATTATTAGAGTATCCTAAATCCGAACAAAAACACCAGAGGTGCAAAAAGTGGAGCCAAGTTCTTTAGCCCTAAAAAGGTGTGAAATGGGAGACGGATGAGCCAAGTTCCTTGGTGACAGCATGTAACAGGAACAAAGGAACTTCGCGCGAGCTGGCAACAGCCTTAGGGTTGGTGGCGGTGGACGTAGTGGGTTTTAGGATCCCCACCACCCTTATAGCTTGAGGATCATGAACCTTGCCATCTCGCGCCAAGTTCATGTGTTCCTGTTACATGCTGTCACCAAGGAACTTGGCTCATCCGTCTCCCATTTCACACCTTTTTAGGGCTAAAGAACTTGGCTCCACTTTTTGCACCTCTGGTGTTTTTGTTCGGATTTCACAGCTTTTTGTACGTGTATAATATATATACTCCCTCGCTCGGCCTCGTTTAGGTCCTCGCCCCCCGTAGCTGGCTGCGAACCCAACTTCGAGTTTTTGGGTACTTAGGCCCCTTTATCGTAATTACTCTCCAAGACACTGTGCTTCCATGTTGCAGATTTTTTCCCATACCCACCACCCGTGGGAATGAGATATTTATTGAAACATAGGGAAGCTTTGCCATATTTATTGTAACCTACTTGTGATGATACAGCAAATTTGCTTCCTGCTGGCGGCCCTAAAATCCACCACCACCAACCCTAAGGCTCGAACATCATCTGATGTTTTGCTCGGATCATTACGTGTATATATATACTGGGTTCGCCTCGCTGGGTGTGCTGCCCC
>JAGDQP010026433.1:10052-25926 GCA_022664845.1 Lepisma saccharinum
ATAATGTTTCTATTTTTATCAAAGCCCGATTTTCTCTTCCTATTTTCAAACTTTTTGTGTAAACCCAATTCTTGTCTTGGGGTCGTTCAAGTATTACATAAGTATGCTTTACTAAGGGGATCAGAGTAATGCTTACGTAAGATTCCCGTAAAACCTTTCTAAATTTGAATTTAATCTTTAAGGCCTTTAGGCAACTTAGGTTCAGGCCGGATGGATGGCGATTGGTGGAATGAAGAAAGTGAGAGGAAATGGGAGAACCCCCACACACGGTGTTTGTCCAGCACAAAACCCACATGGCAAGACCAGTGATCGAACCGACACCCCCAAGCACCAGCGATGTGCGCTCTACCATTGAGTCACCGTGGCACATCGCGTAAAATCATATTAGTATAGGGTTAAAGATTTAAACAGTGTTTTGGACTACGAAATAACGATAAGATATTTGACAAGCTTTACGTAAGCACAAAGAGAAGGGGTTGGGTGTAGGGTTACCACTCGTCCCGATTTTGTCGTTAATGTCCCTTCTTTTCGAGAACGATTCCGCGTCCCGCTACGAGTTTGGCGGGACACCTAAAGGCCACACTTTTATAGCTTAGTAATTTTACCCACTTGTTATACAAAAATGCATAATTTAAACACATTTCATTACATTTAATCGGTAAGTTACTTTTGTATAGGAGAGAAGATAGGTTTGCGGGGGCTTCAGCACCCCAAGTCCTCCCTGTAGCGCCATATGTGCGTATGGGCTTCCTGTATCGAAAGTGTCCCGACTTTTCACTTTTTCAAGTTGATAACCCTAGTTGGGTGTCTGTTTATTTTTGTTTACAACGGGGGAAGTAGAAAATGACTAAAAATGTGCTTATGTAAAACTGGTGTTCTTTTTAATTTTATCGAAGATTTGAATTTTATTTTAGGAACATATATTTTGAAACCATGATATTTGATAAAAAGGCCATTTAAAAAAAATAGTTAAAAACTGAGTTTTTCTGCTCAAAGGAATTGAATTCATTATTTGGCATGTCAGGCTCAGGCCGGAACAGCGTGCGGAAGAGAATGTTGGAAAATTGTCGGTTAGGGCCTAGTTTGTAAATACCATTCCGACATTTGCCTGGTGTAAATGAGGAGCGACCCTAATAAAACTTCAGTCAGGGGCAGCAGCTGGGATAGTTTTCAGGTCCTTCCAATTGCTAAGCCAATGCTCTATCAACTAAACTGCGTCCCGGCCTGATCCTTAGATAAATAAAATTCATAAAGGTTATAAATAAAATACAAATTCAGTCTGCTCAAACGAATGTTGAATATAAATCTTTCGTTTTTCAGAGCAAATGGTCCCGAATTTGATTCCCAGCAGCAGTTCCGGTATTATCTTGTTTGCTTTGATTCAGCATTACGTGAACAAGTAAGGGGGTGTTTCTGAAATTAAGAAAGGTAGCGGACTTCGGTCAAGGGAGAAAGATTAAGCCCTCATATAAGTTCTTACCATTGCGACACACACCCTATCTGCAAACTTCCGAGATGGTAAAACATTTTGGAGGAACTCCTAAAGGCAAGACTTTCCCAGGATTCTCCTTTTTTAAAAAAAATGTTCTTTCACCCGTTATTTTCCGCTTCTGAGCCAAAATAAATTGCTTGACCGGTAGCCACATCACCTACGCGAACAGGGTACTCATAAAAGAAATGCCTTTTTTTCTCTTTCGAAACTAATTTTTCAGTATTATTATTTCTGTCTTCTCTTTTTTTTTCTCCTTCCTCTTCGGTGTAGGTAGCTAAACAGAGAAACAAAGTTAATTTATCACATGTTACCTTTTCTTCTTATTCCTCTTCGGCTTTCATCAATTTCCTTTCTCTGAGCAACTTTATTCCAAGACTGGTCACAACAACTAGTCCTTGTAAGAAATAGTGACCGGAAAAATCAAGAAAGAAAAGTAGACTCGGATGGACAAATATACATTTTTATATCTATACAAACTAAACTAAAAAAAAAAAAAAAAAGACCTGGTTTATTTTTCAAATGGGCAGTGCAGCTTTATTACGAAAGGATGTGACGTATTAACCAGATCCACTGATGCAGCCTTTTCGAGATAGCCACAGAGAAAGACAGAGAAAGAAGAAACAAGTGACCGCTGCAATGTGTATATGTGTGTTGGTGTGTGTGTGTGTGATGCGTATTTCGGCCAATGATCCTACGGCCTTTCTGGCCATGATCCAGCCAAAGAAAGAGAGACAGAGAAGATTTAACTGTCGCACCAAAAGAAAAATAGTATGCCTTTCGTACAGTACGGTCCGTATTTCATTTTGATTCACTTAACATAATATAAAATAATAGTCTCTTGGTATTGTCTTCTGTACTCTCTGCAGTAGCAGTTGTTTTCTCCATCTACACACTCTTAGGCAGCATATCTGCAGTTTTTGGTCCTTTAGCAGATAGGACTTCAATTAGCTTACTTGTAAATGGTGAGTAAAGGTAAAGCTATCCCCTGTGGGATGTGGAGGTAGCGTTTAACATTTTCTTGACCAACGGTACGAAGTGAGGTGGGGTGGTCAATCCCACGCTCGACCGTCTTTACCTTCCCAAGGTGCCCAGGGGTACCAAGGACACTCTGGTACTCAATTTGATAGAAGGCTGAGTGTACCTCAGAGCGCCAGGCATGGGGACACTGGGAGAAAAGTCTCCAGTGTCCTGCCCGGATATGATCATTGACCCGATTCGTAGTCAGACGCGCTACCTCCTGAGCCACGGTGACTCTTGTAAATGGTGGGTGGAATTTTTAAATGAAATATGGTTTAAGATTAGTTTTAAGTACACTGTTGTAAAACGAACTTTATTTCTTCCAAACTTTTGCACACATAACTCTTTATCAGTTGAAGGGTACATGGAAAGAAAGGTATCCACGTCTGCCGATATGAGCATATTGGAATTTACGACGTTGATCGACATCGTTCCAAGTTATGGGCCCCATATTGAATGGCAAACATCTTGACCAATATCGGTCAACAATATCGATCGCCGACATTGCTTAATATACGTTATCGAGATCGCTCAATATCCGTCATTGACAAAGTAAACATAATGTAATCCTGTTTTCTTACTATATATTTAACAAAAAGAATGCCCCCCTTTTCATATAGGATCACCAACATAGACAAACCAACAAGAAATAGTAAAGCACGTTAGAAATTGTAAAACAAACCTACTACTTAGCTTAAGAATGCTATTTTCCTGCAGCTAAACTTACATCGTTTCGCTGTGCTAATGGACTGCAAATTTAGTGGTTCCACTCCATTGTAATCAGTTCACGGCACAGTTTCGATTGAACGAAATGATGTAAAACAGATTTAAATAAACTTATCCTTTTACTAAGCGGTACCTCTCTGAACAACCACACGGTCTTGAGAGAATACGCTACTTTCTACCGTACAAACGTAACCAACTTGATAAATATGACTATAAACCTTGTTGGTTTGTCTATATACTTACAGTGATCAAAGTATCCTTGGGAAAAACACAGTCAACTTTAACACTTCATTTGTCTATATCCTTACCGTGGAAGGGCATGCTATTTCCTCACTTTAATGCACTTCGACGGTCAACAAACTTCTTTGTGTGTTAACAACGTGTTAACGTTGCCACGTGTTAACAACAAGAATTTTCATATTTTACCACCAGATAGATATAGCATTGCTTGAATAAACATTGGTTGCCCACATAGATCGACGTCGTTCAATATAAACATAGATGAACGATGTGGATCGATATTGTTCGATGACGAATGCTCTGTTTTATTTTTAATTTAATTTATTCATTATGAACAAAAAGTTTTGTAGAAAATCTATTTAGTCTTTGCACAATACTTACTATAGTTTTAGACACTAGGAAAATTAGTGATACCGATAACCAATGTCGATCCCACGTCTTTCGACGTGGAGCGATATGGGTCCCATCAGCGGCCAACGTGTGTGTGCTACTGGTGTTGGGGGGTACGTACATAAAAGGTATTTTCTCGTAAAACGCATTTTAAAGTCGAACCAAGGACTACTCCCTAGTCTTAGTCACCCATTTACTCCCATGTTATTTCATGTTCTTAAAACCGTAACTTGGTGATTATTTGCGGTTTTGGATTGACACTTTCTAAGGAGTTAGTAGCTGTCGTTGTGTAAACTCATTTTTACTGATAAAAAAAATCACTGTCTCCATTTATAGGATAATGTAGAAAGTCGTCGAGCTTCTGGTTAACACTTCCGATTTTGGTGCGAGTTGTTCCGAGTGGGGGGCTTACAAATTTCAGTCTTTACCCAATTTTGTGATGCCAACTGGACGGCCCTATTTGAATTCAGAAGTAGCGATTTTCGGTCTCAAAATCTAGACAACTCTGCGAAGGGAACTCGTGACACGTTTGAACAGAAGTTGCCCGGTATTACCAGTCTTTATAATAGACTGCCAAGCCAGAGAGTTATAGTCATTTAATCACTTAAATTCCATCGAGTACTTGATTCAACATCCAACTATTATTCTTATATTTGAATGTTTGTTCATAGTGAAGTTCTCAATTGGCTATTTGGTTTAAATGTTTGAAGATTTCTAATGGATTTTAGGACTCTAATATAAAAAGATGGTTCAACTAAAGGATTACATTTTGGAAAGCACTTTTATTTTTATACAAAAAACGTAAGGGAGTAAGCAACAACGGTGTGAGCTCTCTAGCGGCATAACAAATCTTGTGGGAGTATTTCCCCAATATGATGAGGGGGTACAGAAAGCGTCGAGACACAGATGAAGGGACTTCCACAAATGTTATGACTTTTTCCTCCACCTAAGAGCTTCAAGCGTTTCCCAATCCAGCAAGCAATTGCAATAGACAAGGAATGAGAGTGTGAGTATGTATATATATGTGTGTGTGTGAATGAGAGAGAGAGAGAGAGAGAGAGGCTTTCTTCATCCGAAAGAAGAAGGGGGATGAGGACGAAGCTAGTAGGGAATGTGGTTCATAGCAATCTAGAGAATAAGGGCAACCAACCTTTCCAATATCATCAAATATATCACGTCACTCGAGCACTGTACGACTCTCGAAGGAGCAATACTAGAAAGACGACATTTTTTTTTTTATCCTTGCTGCACTCACACCAGACACTCACACATCTCGCTTTAAACGGCAACGGAATTGAACAATTTAAGCTCCCTCCTTTTACCAAGATCCCTGCACTCACTTACACTCTTTCGTCTTCTCTCTCTTGAACACACACACACACGCACAGCTTACTATCACATATTCTAATACTGACACTTTACCGTCTTGTCTGGTGCAGTCCAGTCAGTTAATATTATGGATCTTTACTTGATTCTCTAAATTTTGGTTCTACTACAACACTTTTTCTCGTTTTCGTAGAAAAGAAGACACTTGCCACGCAGAGAGGAAGCAAATCTGGTCGACTTGTTAAAGGCTTTTGATTTCTTAGTTACAAGTTCATTCGTTTCGCTGATATATTGTATAGATGCTTGGCACTACCGAGTGTTTCAGATTTGTGTCACTGACTGTCCGCGATGTAGGAAGCTCTTCTATATACGAGACTTTCTTGTAAAGAACTTCGGTAGGGCCGATAATAGGGAAGTTTTATTTATAAAAAATGTATCCTTGCATGAAATATTTATTTCCCCCCCCCCCCAAAAAAAAAATTGAGTAAACAAATACTTTACAATCTGCAGTACATTTGAAAGTTCTAGTGGTAATTCTAGGGCAATATATTCTAGCAGAATACTTCTTCAGTCATACCAGGCAAATCCCAGGTTTGTACCTCCAAACTAGGCCCTGGCCGACTACCTTCCAATATCACCTCTCCAAGACTACTCCGGCCTGAACCCGAGCCGTTCAAAGGTCATAAATAAGTTCAAAGTGTAGCAGAATATGTGTTGTCTATAATGAAGCCTTGTTAATTGGTTCCTTGGTATATTTCATGTGACTGAGTTTTAAAAGATGAATATGTAATTCGTTGTGAATAAATGTCACTCTACTATCTGGACAACTGATTACCTACAACAAGGCGCTTACTTCTCTTTAGTTTTAAACGTGCATGCAATTTAAACGTTTCCCATATAAAAGCGCTAAACCAAACACCAGTTAAAAATTTAACACTTTTTTAAATTAACGTTTTGAAATTGGTTAAAACATAGACATTAGTTGAAATGTATATATTGGTTGAAACATAGGCATTAACTGAAACAGACATTGTTTGAGTCATTAGATAAAATTGGTTGAAACAAAGCCATTGGTTGAAATATAGATATTGGTTAAAACAGACGTTGTTTGAAACATAGACATTGGTTAAAGTTGATTGAAACATAGACGGTTGTATATTTATCTAATATACTACGCTGGATATTATGTCCGTTTATGACATTGAATGTTAGTGTCAAATCATGATAGCATTCTTATTACAATGAAAATTGAACACGCGATTTGGTTTAACTTTCAGCAATTAAACTACAGGAGTAACGGATCCTTGTAGTCTTCATCTGTTAGTAGCCATATTTGTTTAAGAGTGTCTATGCAGGATCGTAGTCCATAGAAGTGATTAAGTATTGTAACACTGTATTAATATTTATTTTGAAAATCAAACAAACGGCATACGGCACCATAAAATTATCCGTGATGGTCTAAGTACAATCTAGTTTGTTAAAATAGTTCTGCGCAGTGAAGATAGAGGGCCTACATAAAGTGTGCTGCTTAAACCAAAAGGGCCTACCATGCCTATATTACCCACGATGCCTATATTACTTACCATGTTTATATTACCTACTATGATATAAAAACTTGTCCCAGATGAACATTACTGCCTATCTGAATATTCTTCCCACTTGTAGCTCTAAGTTCAACCAAAACCGGAAACTAGGGTAGCCTTTATCCACTTTATGGATTCACCTTAGTGGTCTCCATTTTTTTAAAAAAGTAAACCTTATTCTTTCAACTCCCACAGTAAATTCAAGTGGTTACTGAACAATGTTTACTCGTGGTAAAGATTGAGATAAACTATTATTTATTATTGTACAAAATAGCGCTCTTTGGGAATAATTTGAATGGTCTTTTCCTCTAATTGACAATAGCTGAAAGCCATGGATAGATAGATACGTACACGTACATGCATTTTCTTGTTTGAATTTATTTATAACCTTCATGCATCTAAGGATCAGCCCACGCATTTTTGTACTTGTGTCTTTGTGTAAAGGTGTGCATTAGGATTGCAGAAAATGTAAATTTTATAGAAAACTTTATGCCTGATGTCTTGTGTAGATACCTAAAGGCCATAATTCAGGAAAAAAAGAGGTATTTAGAGTACTTTTTTTAATTGCATTTTAATCTAATAACCACAACAGCTACAATGCTTCATACTTACTCTTATTTCTTCTTTCTTTTTGCTCGTAACAAGTTTTTTTGATCGGAAATTTGCTATTAAGAATGATTGATTGACATTTAAATACATCTTTTCTACACCATTATTATGTAGTTTGTGATCAGTAAATGTTTTGTCTGCTTTTTTTCCCCCCTCTTCAGAAAACGGCTACAATGATTAATTCTTTTTTTTTTCTTTAATTTTACTTTTTAACTTGTACTGATTTGCTGTTGAGCTTTAATTTCTCAATACATTTTTAAAACAATACAGAATCAACTGGAAGGTTGAGTGCAACACAGACTAACTGGGAGAATGGAGGAAAGAGGTTGCAGAACTACTTTCCAGTTTTTCAGAACTTCTTCAAATAATGTCAGGAGGGAGAAAAAAAGAAAAAAATGATAAATGTTATATGTGTAGATTGTGCAGCTACTTACCTGTTCTTGTCCAGGAAAGTCATTCAACAAATTTTAAAAGTTTAACTACTCCAACGAAAATTGCTAGAAAATGTTAAGAGTATAAGTACTCCAATAAGGAAGTTTAACTGTAGTCAGTTGCCTGACTTTTATCCAGAAAGTGTTTAAAAATGTTTAGTAGTGTGAGCACTACAATGAGGAGGACTAACTACAGTCAATTCCGTGACTTTTATCTAGGAAAGTCACTGAATTTTTTTAGAAGGATAAGTACTCCAATCAAGAGAACTAAATGTAGCCAGTTGCCTAACTTTTATCCAGAAAAGTGACTGAATTTTTAACAGTATAATCACTCCAATAAGGTAGCCAGTTGTCTGACTTTTATCCAGCAAAGTGACTGATTTTTTAAAGAGTATAATCATTCCAATGAAGAGGACTAACAGACTTTTATCTAGGAAAGTGACTGAAAATGTTTAACAGTATAAGTACTGCAATGATAAAGGCTAACCGTAGCCAGTTTGCCTGACTTTTATCATGGAAAATGGCTGACACTTTTTAACAGAATAAGTACTCCAATGAGGAGGACAAACTCTGCAGCCTTGCGGAACGCTTGAGAAAGGAAGAAGAAAGTCGAAGACTTCTGTTAAAACAGGAATGAGCTAAAGAAAAAAAAGCAGACAAAAAAAAAAAATCATAGGAAAATTGTGAAGGATTTCATCTTTGGAGACGCCACCATTATGAACGAAAGCAAGCAAGCAAAGCAAAAAACGGGGAAAAGAAAGAAAAACCCGAATGAACGCCAAAGAAGAGACAGAGAGAGAGAGAGAAATCCCAGAGGAACCATACACATCGTCATAATTTGCGATAAATTTCAGGTCACGTTCAGTGCGAAGAAAGATTGGTAACGGAGCGGTATTGAGTTGAAAGCTAGGAAGGTGCAGGAACGAAGGAGAGGGGTGGAAACCTTCATAACCAAAGTCTCAGACCTTTTCTCTTGTACAGGAGAGTAGGGAGGGGGGGGGGGGGGGGAGCAAGGAGAAGACCGAATGAAATGCGCACACACACGGCACCTGAAGTGTGACAAATGACGTGCTTACTTGTATTCAAGTACTCTCTTCTTCCAGAAGTCCCTGTCGTTACTCGACGAAAACGCTAAAGACAAGCACTTCGGTACACTGACCGTACAAGCTTCCAGTTGTGTATGACGCCAGGCGAGAAAAGACATCCTTTTCATTTTGTGTGTGGATCTTTCTTTTCTCTTCCTTTTTGGCTACTACTTCATATGCCCACATACAAATTGCATATATAACATATCCCTCTGTCTGTATATACAGTATATTTTATGCAGTGAGAACATGATGACAAGTATAGCAGAACAGAAGTCTTCTTTATATCCATCTATTTACTTAAAAGATTTTATTTCACGCATTCTTTAAATCTTTTCAAGACTTTTCATCCCATACCCTCTTCTATCAACTTTCAGTAAAGTCTGACTCCATCGTTTGCTCTCGCAGTAAGTGTTTGCACATTTTTCACATATTATTTAATTCGCGCGTAAAAATTCACTCTGATTAACTGAGAGGTTGTTCCAATATCTTTTACATACTTTTCGATCATCTTGGATCTAGTGTTTGTTAGGCAATGTTAAACTTCTTCCCCGAGATTTCAGAAACGTACAGTTTTGGCGAATGATCGTAGAAATAATTCTAGATAAACTACTTTCTCTCTTATAGAACTATTTCAAACAAATTATATGACATTTTCGATGACTTTAGAACTAGTTCTACCTAATCTTGATGTTTCCTGACGATTTTGTTAGAAATAGTTCTGGATATACCGGTTTCGACCACTTCAGAACTAATTATAACACAGTGCCCTGCTTTATGGTACACTATTATATTTCAGAACATTGCTCTACAAACTCACGCACTTTTTTCACGATTTTGAAACTAGTTCTAGACTCGTAATTTCTAAAGAATGTACCTCTCTAATATCGTAGCCACGCCTACCTACAGACAGAACAGATACGCCGTTGCTATGGATACTTCTTTACGACCTTTATGTGGCAGAGTTAGTAAACATGACACGACCATAACTTTCTCTTCACTTTACCCAGTATTCAAAACGTAGTTCAAGTCTCTTGATCCATCCAGCCCGGTCCCAAACTTTCGAAATTGTAACTATAGTCAATCTTGATGTTTCTCGACGTTTTCAGAGCCTGTTCTAGCAAAACGTGTCATTTCTGACGTCCTCTGAACTAGTTTTTGCAAAATATTTACGCTGTTAGCAACTTCAGAACTACTACTAGCAAACAATGACATTTTCGACCATCTCAGTATTAGGTTATGTACAGTTTACATATGAACATTCAACTATAGTACTGTCTTGCAACTTTGTAACTAGTTGTATTTCCTCCAAAGAAAAATAAAATGATACCTTATATCAAGTTTGATACTGCATTGATTTTTACTTGCTCAAATTTAACTTGCCAGTATAAATTTATTTTAAGATTTACATCGCTTTTATTACAGGATAGAATTCTTTTTAGTGTAAAATATTAGTTTTTTGTATCGCAACCGTAATACGTCATGTAACAGACAGAAATACACATTCTTTTAAGCTGCCTACATAAAATATTTGATTCTATTGTTATTTTCATTTTGTTAGTCGACCTTAGTTCAATTTAAAGAATAAATATTCTTATCAAATAATAATTACGCGTATAACCTAAGTATTCAGGAATCATAGTGTATCACAGAGACGCGTTTATTGAGAGGGTCCGGAGCATCCACCCTCCCAAAAAATTCAGTTTTATGCAGAATTAGAATAATTTTAGGCGTAATTATTTATCAGCATAAAATCCTTTTGGGGTAAAGGGAAGAGTGACGCAAGAACTCTACACACAAAAGAAGTGATATCCATTTTGCGAGTGATTTTCTTTGTGTCACCATGGTGAAATTGTTTCCTTTGTAATAAAATTAATAAATTTAGTATCCTCCCCTCCCTTCGCCCATAGTGACACAAAGAAAATCACTCGCAAAATGAATATCACTTCTATTGTGAGTAGAATTTTTGCGTCACTCTTCCCTTTACCCCAAAAGGGCTTTTATACTGATATCACTTGTTTTGTAAGGCTGTCTGTAAAAAAAAAAATGCATAGTCTTTATTCAAAAGGTCGGTTTTGGACCATGGTAGGCTCCGTATCTCGAAAACAGGGACCTCCTATCAACTTGTTGGGGCCCGCAATTCACCCACAAAATTCCCCAGTAGCATGCACCCAATTGGGGCTGAAACAAAAAGACAGACAGAATGACAAACAAATTTTTCTATCAATTGTGAAAAATTCTGTGATTCGGCTAAAAAAAAGAAAGTCGTAACTTTTGAACCCCTTCACCGATTTTGACGTGCGATACATCGTTTGAAAGGTATTGAAGCGTAGATTAAGATTCCGCAAGTTTCGGCAGCCTATTTGGTCTGGGGCCAGTGCTATCATAAAAAATGTGAAATTTTGATTATTTTTTTTCCGCATCGTTCCAGAGAGGTCCTACCGACCCATTTTTCTTTTTGTGCCTTAGTATGGCAAAAAGCTTTCAAATGCAAATTCAAGCATCAAATTCGGGGTTATAGTTCGCTAGATCCGAAACTAGCTAACAGACTCGTTTGTTTGTCAGCGTCACTCGAAGAACTACCGTTCTTTATGATGTATTTAATACACATTTCATACCCATATACATCTTGGAGTCCCTCCCCCCTCTTCCCCAGGAAACACGTTAACTTCTTCTACTGTGAATAAACATTCACAAATGTAATCAAATTGCAGAGATGTCAAAAATTGACGTTTCTTAAACCTTTCTCACAAAAAAAAATATCTCTATTGAAGAATTCGTTTTCTCTTGTTTTTGCTTTGGAAATTCTCTGGTTCAATAAGCCTTTGGGATTCTGCCAGTTCTGGAACATTTTTTGTTTTCGTACAAGGTTATTAGAGCTTTGTCTATTCAGGTGATAGAAGTTATTGCAATTAACAACATTTGCTCTTTTGTAAAGTATTTTGTTCCTTGATCTTTTACAAATGTTTACCATACACCTTAATATCATTACAATCACTTGGTTCAGCAACATTGGATGTCCTCCGTTTATACGGTCTTTACATATATTAATTAAGATCACGTCTTTAGAAGCTCACCATCAAATTTAGAATGTTAGAAACAATTCAAACTATTTTGGTATTGTTATTAGTTCAGGGAGAATGAATTTCTATTAAGAAATACAATTTTGAAACCTATATTTGCATATCGATTTAGATTTACACTTTATTGTAGTTTTAGCTTTATTTTCTTGAGAAAATTTAGTATTAGGTGTAGAAAAAGAAGTTGGTAAACTGTGTGTTTTTAGGCCATTTTAGTAACTAATAGCTTCGGCCCGTCTCGGGTCTATTAGCTGTTAAGTTTCTAAAATGCACGAACATCCATGCTTCAGCCGGGATTCGAACCCGGAACCTTGTATTAGGCGTAACAATTAAA
Organism: Lepisma saccharinum; assembly: GCA_022664845.1. Taxonomy (NCBI): domain Eukaryota; kingdom Metazoa; phylum Arthropoda; class Insecta; order Zygentoma; family Lepismatidae; genus Lepisma; species Lepisma saccharinum. The sequence goes on from JAGDQP010026433.1 coordinate 22,366, forward strand.
ACATATATAGGCGTTAAAAATCGTACCCGAACTTCGAAAAGAAGTTTCTTTCGTACTTAGGGCATTCAAAAGCAGATGACTGACATCTCCGAAAACAATATTCGAGCTGAATTTCGGTAAATACCCCAGCTGGGATTCAACCCTCACGACTACCAGCTGGGCAACAATATTCGAGATAACAAAGAAATTACCGAGCCACCATAACTCAGTGGTAGAGCATTGGCGTAGCATTCGGGAGGTCGTGGGTTTCGATCCCAGCGGCAGACCATTCTGACTAAGGTTTTCCCATGGTTTTTCCTCATCCACACCAGGCAAATGACGGGATGGCACCTTCAACATAGGCCCTGGCCGACACCTTTCCGAATCCTCCCTCCATATCCCGGCCTGAGCCTTAGATGCCTAAAGGCCATAAATAAATTGAAAAAAAGAAATCGTTTAGGACAATGTTTACATTGAAATTAAACATTAAACATGTGTCTGAAGGAAAATGAAAGAAGAGGAATGCAACTTAAGGCAAACGCACCAGTAATGGACACTGTACTAGTAATGGACACTTGAAGAGAAAAGTAGTAAAATAAGTTTTTCTTAAGGGCAGGAATCATTTCACCTACGTGGCAAAATTTAATATAATATGTTCTGATGTCACTGAATATTATTCGCTCTTCATTGGATTCATCTGGTATTTCTGACATGATGTTGAAATGGTCGCATCTACTGTTCCAAGCATTCTGTTAAGCAAGTGATTAAGGTGAGATCTTTCGTTTTTTATTCTTGAAATGACAATAACGAATACTTTTGTTGTTCTGTACTATTATCCATTACGAAATGCCTTTGTTTCAAGCATATAAATGGCCAAAACAACTGCAACTTAGATCTTTTATGCAAAACAGGGGGTGTCCATTACAGGTACAGCAAAGTAAGATTTTGTCCAGCTTTGGACCCTAACTATTAATTACAGGGTTAACATCAAAACTCTTAATATTGATTGAGTTGTTACTAACGTCCTAAGCGAGCTGGTGAGCTTCTAAGGATCAGACTTATGGTTTCTGGTAAAGTGGGCTCCGAAACACTCCGTTCAATAGACCTCAACGGAAACAACCCATGACCACGCGCTCAGAAAGCGATCGTGCTCAACTCTTGGCTACTTCGAGGCCGTAATGATAATTCTGTTAGTTGTTTTGTTTCAACTTGAGAACGATTATTCACTCTTCATGACCATACGTTTGTAAGGATTTTTTAGGATCCATTTTCTTTTCTAATAATGGACGCTGGGATGCCCATTAATGAAATGATTTGTTTTCGTATTGAACACTATTCATTACAACTTAGAATTTGCATGTTTATGGCCACAAGGAATCTATGATTGAGGCCGGGACAGGGTAGACGAAAGGAAGCGAGAAGGAATCGGACAGATCTAAGTTGAAGATACCATCAGGATATTTGTCTTGTATGACTGACAAAATTCTGTTAAAACCTCAGTAAAGATGGTCGACAGAAGGTTTCGAACTCAGGACCTTCGGAATGATCAGTCAGTGGAATTCCATTCAAGAATCAGAGAATCGAAGAACATCATTTAACATATCATATTATTTAGTAATCATATTCCAAGCATCAGCCATGATTATTTAAATTATTTTGAGTTAAACAGTTTGTCCATTACTGGAACATCCAGGTTTTCCTGTGTCCATCACTGGTACAAAAACAATGTTAGACCAAAAACGTTATTTAAATAGTGTATATTAATTAACGTAATGGGTAGACATCACTACAAGAAAGCATGGAAAACGTGTAACAATCTTATTTCGTTAAAAAAATTTGAACAGTATTTGAGTTAGAAATTATAACGGTGAGAAGTGTCCTTCAAGTGTCCATTACTGGTGCGTTTATCTTATAGATTGTGTAAAGAGATCTTCGAGATCGCTGCAAATTGAACGTCTCAACCGTAATGTTATCCATATTTTTTTTTACCTTTGCCAAAATTAGTGATTTGTCCAGCTTTTATAGCAGCCATTCTGCATGTACCGGTATACTTGTCTTCTTTCATATCGACAAATTCCTTGTAACTGTGTAACATTCTGACCATCTTGTTCACCTGACAACAACATTTCTTGAAATCACTCACCCAGCAGGATGCGGTGCTTGTTTCTCACCTTTACGCTTTTGTTCCACAGTGGTATACCAGCTATTGTAAAGAGGGGTGGCCGGTCCAAAAGCATAGATTTTTAAGATTGTTTTGAAGGAAGAGGGGGAGTGTAGGAAGAATAGGAATGAACTTTGACTCCCCCTCCCCCCTTTTTTGTCCTTTTCAATCTACCCACGAATGTACAAAGAATGAAAGGACATAATAGGTACCAGAGGGAAAGGTGTCAAACTGTCCTTAGTTGGTTCATGTTTACAAGCTGATGGAATTTGGAGAAAATGAGATTTCACATTTTACTTTGGGTTCAACTCAGGAGCGCTGACAGGGTAAAAAGTATTGGTGAGGATAGTACAGGATGATCAGTTCTAAAGTGTACCTTCTTACCTATTTTTACTTCTATTCATCAATGGTATTTATGCAGCGTGTCGTTGTAATAATGGCTCAAACTTCGGGAGGTAAATACGTACATCAAAACAAGAAAATAGTTCCTTTGGGAAAAAAATGTGAAATATGCGTAATTTCGGAGATACATAAGTTCAAAGTTAAGACGTCATTGTCACAAATGACGTCACATCTCGACACATGATGACCTAAGCGGTATGAGCTTAGCAAATCGCAATTAGAGTTGTACCCAATACACCGATATAAGCAATATGAACGATTGGTGGATGCAGTTTAGATGGTATTTCTATGCTTGTCCTATTTGTATTAAACCATTTAATTCCTTGCTAATAACATTCTTGTCTATGCAGCTCTCCCACAATCATAAATATTGCTTAAATGGGTGGATCTCGTACTACTTCCAGTGTGATTTGCCTACCCGACACCGCATGCATATTGTGTATCGTGATATATGACGTCATTTGTGACGATGCCGTGGTTATTTTGAGCTCCTGTAGCTTCGAAACTGCGCATGCCTCGACGTTTATTCAAAAGAACTTTTTGCTTGTTGTTTTGATGTAAACGTAGCCACAAGCCACTTCAAATTTGCACATCCTAGCCAAAATATTCATGAAGCATGTCCAAATAAGAGTTGAATAGGAGGACAGGAGCTATTAATCTTCTCTGAACAAGCACTATATTTGCCCTCTTCCAACAGAACGATGAACTGTATAACAATCTTGCGGTAGAATTCAAAATTTAGTTTTAAAAAAAACTTCAGCAATTTTCTTTCTTCGGTATAATGCACTACCAGCTTATAGCCCAGGAAATAAAGGTTTGATGTCGGGAATAATTAGGGAAAAGCTGATTTTTTGCTAGTTGTTATATCACTACTAGAGGTGCATTTTCCCCAAACTCAAATTAACCTCAATAATGTCCGTAATTCTCTTTTCAGAATAACAGTTTCTCTTTCAAGATATATCCCACTAGGAGCACACAATAAAATCAAAATCAAACATTCTTCTCTCATTCTAATTTTA
>JAGDQP010026434.1:420-12995 GCA_022664845.1 Lepisma saccharinum
TACTTCAAAGAAAATAGATTTGATGCTTTCAATACCACACCCAAGACTTTTCTCAATTTTATTTTTTCTCAGGTTTTCAACGAAGAAATTATAAACACATTATTTGTCCATTTTCATATATAAAGTAAGTTCCCAGTAAAATATTTCCATAAAAAGGTTATCTGCAGATATCTATAAAACTAATTAATATAGAAATTATTCCTTATAAACCAATTTCATATTCTTTAACATGGATGTGTGAGTAAGGGGCTATGTATGAGCTATATGATGACAAAAATGAAATTTGATCAAGTTCAAAATTTTAACTTATATGTCAACACCCTGTAGCTTTCAACGGGAGCATTACTCCACCAACATCTTTCTACTTTACGTCATGAACGTAATAACCTCTAGCCTTTAATAAGAACATTACTCAACTAACAAATATTTCACTTACGTCATGAGCGCAATAACCCAAAGTTAGATCGATAGCCTACCATTCTATCACAAAAGTCACGTGGCCGGAGCATTACTCCAGTCGCACACACGTGGCCCATCTCAACAGCTAAGGTTCCTTATCATTCTTAAATTAATGTTCATCTGAGAGCGGGCTCTATGCCTACTATTTCAGTCAGGCATAAAAAGTCATTAATTAGTGTACACTCTCTACTATACTTCTACAGCGTTTACAATAAGCAAATAAAGTTTCGTAATGCATTCCCGCCAAGATATTATTAAAATACAATCGATAGCTCATCACCAACTGTCCTCTCCGATCTTTTGTTATATGATCCTACATGCCTGGTATGTTTCGACACTTTGTAATGAAAGACATATCTTCATAAATCTCAATGAGGTTTGCTTTCGAACGAATTTTCTCATAACACCGGGTCGTTTTCCAATATCTTCATTACTTTGTTGTCCGAGATGAGGAAATACGTCTTTCTTTTCATGCTTCATTCTAGCTTCTTTGTATGAATAGCTCTGTGACAGCATTGATTGCACATATTCATCTGGTATTCTTTCTTGCTGCTAGCAATTTTCATTAAATCATTTAATATATTTCTCCTTGTACAATTTTTGTTGCATATACCTCATGCATATGAATATCAACAATATATGTGAAAAATTATTTTATAAATTAATTGAACACCTGAAATACAAATCTTCATGTTTAAAAAAAAATATAAATGTCGTGCGGCACAATGCAACTACAACATGTAACCCTTCGCTCAAGAGTTTGTTACTGTACCAACTCATCCACTCATATGGATGATTGAATGGTACTATTTCATGTCTATGATTTTCGTTAAAAGATCATAAAGTTCGTCCTTTGGATTTGGCAGGAGTACAACCTTGTGTCTTGTCCATTGATAAGACACCTGCATGCAGTATATACATAGTGCTGTTTGAAGTTGGGGGTGTGTTCAATATGCAACATGCAATACATATGAAAGTATATTAAGTATTTAGTGGAAACTAGAGAAAGCGATTTTATTACTTTATGAAGAGTGGGAAAGGAAAGAGAAAGATGTGTTGTAAAGGGTTAAGGCTAAAATGTGGAAGTTTGATGGAAACTTTTAATCAGAACAAAGTGTTTATTCATTACAGCTATTTATTTATTGGTTTAGGTGCAGTTTAAAGCCATTTAATGTAGTAACTTTTCATTGATGTCTCATTATCTCTCTCTCTCTCACACACGCACACACACACTCACACACGTTTGTGTGTGTGTGAGAGAGAGAGAGAGAGAGAGAGAGAAAGATAAGGAGGGGGAGGGAGCGCGCGTGATTGGCTGACTGACTCCTACCATAGATATCATAGATAATATTCATAGATAAATTGAACTTTTCCTTCATAGATAAATTGTAATTTCCCCTTCCCCCGCTCTCTCTCTTTCTCTGTTATTCTGGTTTTTGTTTCTATCTTAGAATTTTGTGTGTTAACATCGATACTAACCGAATAATAAACTAATCTAACCTCACCTATGAGCTTAGGTACCCTATACCACAAGTACAAATGGCCACATGAGTCTGAAAGCAAATAGAAATAGTGCAACCCGACACAAATAATGTAACCGAATAATCTCGGCAACTCCACATATTTAATGAGGCTAATTTACAACATAATGGTAAAAATTATCGAGGGTGATAGGAAGATGTACTAAATGACTGGGAGGACGAAGCTAAGACATGAGGGTGATGACGAAACGGTGGCATTAGAGAGCGGTTAATAAGGCTGATGCTGAAAGTAAAACAGAAGATTAAGAATGAGTGAATGATGGTGATTGGGAAATGACGTTCTCAGAGTGAATTGTAATGAGAGTCTAATGAATGCCTGAGGGTGAGGTATGAGGGACATATTTTAGTGTAAGGAAAGCGGAGGGGTAAACGTGAAAGCATATGTGTTGATTAGTGAATTCAAAGAGAAAATAACGTGAGGGTAAAAGTGAGTGAGAGCGAGGAACAAATATTAGCATAAGGGCTAGTAAGGATAAGCACGAAATCAAGACACGAGAGTGATGACAGTGACAGTATGAAGGTGAGAATCAAGTAGTAACGAGGTTTAGGGTCAGTAACATCGAAATTAATGCATAATGGTGAGTGAAGATAGTGCAAATTGAAGATATTAAGTGTGCGTGGAAGCAAAAAGAAGACTTGAGGATGACGGTAGAAGACGATTGACGAAACCTAACACCTTATCTGTTCATTTTAAAGGATTAAATCTTCCCAATACGCAGTGCCAAAATCTTTCCATTTTTTCACAGTAAACTGGAGTTCTGCGTCATGATGTTGCAACTGTGTGAAAATGGTTAGATCACCAGTTCACATCGATGCCCATTGAGTAGATGCCTGCGTAACGAAATTTTATACTAGTTTTACTTCTACTTGAGTTGCAGACTCAAACGTATTGCTTATCAAAACCAAATGTATGATACACATACAAACGTGCGCGCACTATCTCAAGCCAGTAAAGATGCTTGAAACCTGCTAATAGAAATCAGAGCAGACGTACTTTACATTTCTCATGTTGAATGGATGGAGTATTAAAGACTTTGTGTGGCTGGCAATAGAAAACATGTTGAGCATAACCTGTGATTCTTAACCTGTTCAAAAATGAGATGAAGCAACACAATCTTGGTGTTAAAACATTGTGTCTTAGGGTGAGCGATTTGTTAAGAAAAGTAGGGCTAGCAAACACGTATTGACAGATACTAAAAAATGTCTTTCGCCACCGAATTTATCGTAAGGATCTAATTTAAAATTGCGTGTCACATAACTGCTTTTCCATGTCTGAATGTTGATGTGAATTTGGGGTAAACAGCCTGGCTAACAACTTGAGGTGGCCAACAACACAACGCCGTTTTATCTGGCATTTTAACACAGCGTTTCTCAGCCTTTTTAAAGACATGGACAGGCAAAGTTGCGTTCAACAGCTCGAGGGTACAATAAGTTGATGAAATATTTTTAACAGCGAAAGTAAAAACATAGACCTGGATTTTGAAATATGATATTCATAAGATATTATATGGCAATACCATAATCTCATACGCAATGTGTCTGTATATAAAAGCTCAATGTTACTAAATTAATGAAAAATTGTAGCGCTTGTGGGGAAGCGTGTTACTACGAACTATAATAATTTCAGTTGAAATGAAGCTACGTTTATAGCTCATTTTTTAAAATAATAGTTAAGAACTCATCACTTATCCATTTGGGACTGCATTGAAGTATGACATATTTTAAGGTTGCACACAAACTCCACAGAAAATATGTGTCTAGTTTCTACTGCTTCTTCATTCTTAAATAACACGTAAAGATCTTTTCTTTATTACAATTCTTGAGCCAGTAATTTATAACTGCTCATGAAATCAATTCGCCAGCCCATGATAGCTAGAGGCTTAGAGGAATGAATATAAACACTACATATGTTTTGTTTCCTAATCTGTTGGTAAATACATATTACTTCAGAAGCCGCTTCTTGTGTAAAAGAAAATTATAAATTATTTGAAAAAGCTGTACTGACTTAAAACAAGAGGCTCGTTGGGGCCTAACAGGGTGGTCACCAGAACATGGTATCAGGCTGTGGGCCTGTATTTGATACGAACTACTCTGAGAGTTATATCAAGCTTCAGTTTTGTATCCCTATTCGTTTAAAATATATTCTCGATGCCAAAACTTTTATAAGTTACGTACATAAAACTAATGATTGCACTACAAGTCATACATTTTGTAACAAGTGTTGAAAGTGAATTCTACCAATATTTAAACCCAACTGTGCTTACGTTATTATGTTTTGAGCAACACATCTCTCTATGTGGCCACGCTGTTTATCTTAGTGCCTTAGAGGGTGGCGACGAGTGCGTCTCTGACGATTTCTTCAAAATATGATAACAATGATTTTTTCTCTGCAAAATGGTGTAAATCCATCCAATTTTTCAGTACTTCCAGATCCACTACGTTTATAAACAGGAAATGGCGAACACTCCAAGATTAATTTTCAGTAAATTTTAGTATTGGATAAGGGAGTACAAGGTTGGAAGCGAGCACATGTATTAGGTATAACGCATTTTCGACAATATCATTCAATTAGTAATTGCGTCAAGAAAACTTGTTTCACTGTTATGTACCAAAGAATCATTTAAAATGCAATCAACCTTTATTATATAGGCTTATTTTGGCTGATACTAAATAAGTTTTTAAATAGAAAATCCATAGTTTATCATTTTTCATTTAAAGTCTTATTTAGTAGTCACTTAATTTATTTAGCGAAGGAACAAATAATGTGTAATTAGGCTAGTGTGTTTGCTATTTAGTAAAACGTAAGCATGCATTATCGTGTTGAAAGTTCCCTTAGTTAGTTGGATGCATACAGTACTGCTAGGGTTTAGAACATTGAAGCTATTCTTACCTTTGCTGCTGTATAATTTTTAAAGCGTTCAAAATATCAGTAAAAATGCTAGAAGTTAAAAGTCACATGAAGAAAGATTCTTCAGAAATCTTAAACTTACATTAACCTCATCTTTACAAATATATTATTAATTTCTCTGTAGAATACATTACACTTAATGTATGTTAAATCAATCGCTATTTGAACAAAAGAATGAGTTCCGTAGTGTGTACATTGTAACGATTGTATTTTGTCATAATGCGGTTGTCGGGATAAATAATTCGAATATTACTAAAGTGAAGTACTAAATGTATGTGGTTTGTTGAAGTCATGGAATCGGATACTAATGCTTAATAATTTGTCGAATACTAGAAAGGCATGTGAAGAGTTTACTAATGAAATGTGCTATACTTGTCATGTAAAAATCATTTAGATGTGAACCTACCTGTGTAATTTGTTGGTTTCACTATTGATGGAAGGAGATGCTAATAAATATTGCGAAGGTAATGCTAATACTACCATGAATATTATTGTTTGATTTGGAGATTTTACTCTAATATTGTAAGTATTTATACTTGTTGCGTCATGAACTCGGGTGGACTTTAGATACTACTTACACTACAATACAATAAGTTCGAATTTAATTATTTCCATTTCTTCTGTTAACAGATGTTGCTTTTTTGTGGTTTTACGTAAATATCAATGTACTGAATGCTCCAGAAATTCTTTTCAAGTGACTCGGGATTAGTGTTAAGCATTAAATTGTAATAAATTTGTATCTTTCCTGTATTTACGTATGTTTGTGTTAATATACCTTGGAGATAACTTGATTATTTCGCTCTGGTAATTTCTGCTTTGCTCCGTGGTTTGCTTTCAAAGTAATAGTATCAGTCAATCTTGTTCTGTACACTTTCTGCTCCCTCAATGAATGTTGGTCCTCAGAGCTTTATTTTCTTTTGTAAATTCGTGCTCATAATGTAAACCCATAACATTTGATTTATTAACCATAAATTTTAGTTTTTATGATTGTGCAGGGTGAAAATACGGAAGCAGAATCACAAGCAGAGAGACATAGGTATGTGTCCACTCACACAAATTACACACCAATACACATACGTACACACACACACACACACACACTCACCCCCACACATAATGACAATGGAAGAGAGAGATAAAACAACAGAGTATGAGGTGATGATATGATAGGAGGAAGGTGTGATTGACAATGTAAACGCGCGTTTCCAATTTGGTTTACAGAACAATTTAAAGTATTCCTGCTATTTACATACCAACGTTCTCTGTTAATATACTAAAAATGGCAATTTTCTTGAAGTTGAACAGTTTGCAATTTCCTAACTGTTGGTACAAATTACATTGAACTGACCTCTGCGTTAAGAAGAATCCAGTAATGAAAACTACATAATCCAGTTAACAACCCAGGAATGGGTTGTAAAAATCAGTGAAATATGTCTAGTTATAAGCCAATGTAGAAACTTCTAAGGAGTATACCAAAGCCGAAAATGTATAATAGTTCCTCAATATTGTAAGGCTTTCCCGTAGGAAGCCGGGATCGTGCTTACAAATAAGGGGATGAGCTGTAGGTAAATGGATTTAACAGAAATGAGAGAGGTACTCAGTTTTTCGGCAGTTTACTGCCAATGGTCTATTGGTTTCAAAAATACAAGATACATGATTAGCAGCTTGACCCACCCGTCTGGAGGTTGTAGAAGGCTTCTGCTAATATGGGACTTGTTCCCAAAAGTTGTATATTACGAGTAGCTACAGTGACTATGAACACTACTTCCAACTCGAAAGTTACCGACTGAATATGAATGAAACAACTACTAGGCTTCTTGTTGCTTCTTGTGTGGTCCTTGTGTAAGTCCTGTAGCTAGGAAGTACGGACTTGTAGAGGACCACATAGTTGCTAATGGTGCTCGGAATATTCCGGCAGTACGTTTCATTATACCTCCAGACGGGAAGACAAAGTGCTTATTGTCACAATTACATAACATAGTTATATAACTATTACAACGTTCGCAACAATAACTTTCTTGTTGTTCAGCATTATGCGGAGAATGATAATCCGCATCCATTAAATTCGTCTTAATATTGAAACTATGTAAATGGACAAGCGTCCATTGCTATGATTGTCTCTATCACATATTATATAATAAATTATGAAGTTCGGGTATCGAGACCCCTCTGTTCCTTACAAAATTTAGGATAGGAATAAGGGAAATAAGGAATTAATAAGAACTATATTATACCTTTCTTCAATAGTTGCAAGAAAATATATATAGGGTGTATCAGGAACTATAGGGCAAACTTCGCGACATGGTAACGCTGGAAGCAAAAAAAAATGTTAAGAGGCATGGAGAAATGAACTTCATTGTCACAGAAATAAAGTATTGTTCAAAAATGCGTATTTTAAAATTCTGTCCTGTTAAAGGGTGAAGATTATTTAGAGAACAGAAATACATCACTTTACGTTAATCCTTTAACAAATTAAATAAAGAAGAACTACATAAATATCGAAGTAGCCGTTTAGATTAATTTTAGTACTGATCTTGGAACGAGGTGAAATCTAAAGTTCATCCAACATAAAACGTTACTTGTTAAATGTAGTGTATTAATGAAAGTTCTATTCCATAAATGGTTCATGTATGTATTCATACATTAGCATTGTACAGTAGGATTCGACAATTGGACAACACCTTTTTGTACATTGTAGACCACAAGTCGTGAATGCAGAAACTCCATATTTTTACATTGTACAAGAAACTACAATTGATATTACCTTCCAAATAAGCCCGTTTATGACCTTTAATAATAGATAAGAGCTTCAAACTCTTTGTATAACCTCAATTGTACGTATTAAGAACTTTACCTCTGCAATTAAGACATTTCCATCGAAGTAGTAGACTAGTTTACTAAAAAGCTATTTACAATAAAATACTACTGCATAGAAATTACAGTCTGTTGTGTTGGTCTACTTTTGTTCTGCAAACAAAGATTGGCCTAAGCCATTATACTGAAAAGTATAGCGTTTGTATCGCTATCAAAGTAACTTACTTACAATTGACTCCCTTCTTCTGAATAAGAGAGTCCACTAGTGTACATTCGCACAATAGGAAATTCATATCTTACATATCAGAATCCACTAGTGTACATTCACATATTAGAAAAAATTCATATTTTACATAGCTGAAAATACAGCAATCACACAATAAATGAAATATTATCCTGTAACCTAACAATACAAAATAATTCACTAGACATAATATTATGTCATTCATTCAATTATTACATTGATGACCAGATGTATAAAATGTTTAAAGAAATCATGGAATACTTTGAAGAAGCAAAAATAGAACGAAGAGAAATGATCGAAAGCTTAAAAACACAGACGGATTCAATAATGCAGAAATTAGAAGGTGATTTGAATGTTCAAATTCAAGAAACAAAAGATGTTATCAATAAAGGGTTTGAAAATACCAATAATATGATCGACAGTTACGCAGAGGGAAATAATAGTACATCTTTTGTGCAAATGACAATGCATACAGAGAAATATACGAAAGTAGTAAAAGTGATAAACTATCAACAGACGACACATGTACAGTCCGTTAACAAGTAGTAATAGTAGTTTTGAGCTTCACTGATCAAAGTAGTAATAGTGTATGCGAACAAGCCGAAATCTCTGTTTCTGAAGAAAAATAATGCAAAGTATCACAAATGAAAAGAGACCCATTAAATTTGATCAAGAGGTGAGTGCAATCACAATGACTTGTTGTAATATATCAATAGCTACAAATGAACAAGAGGTAGTAGCAAAGACCAGAAGTAGTAGTTAAATCCAAGAGCAATACAGAAGCAATAGATGGAAGTTAAACGTAAAAGAAAATGATTCGGGTGATTCTGATTAAAAGGAAAAAAGGAAGTAACCTCAAGGTTCGTGTATATCGTAAATCATGTAAATGTAAAGTTCCTAAACCATTGTCACCAGATCCGCTTAAATTTAATGTTGGGATGAAACATACCAAACTAAACAAACTAAAATAAAATGTCCTAAACATATGGTGTTTGATGTTTGACCCAGCTATATGACAAATGAATTTTGTTCAAATTATATAGATGTAATTTTCAGTAAAATAAAGGTTATGGATGTAGAGTTGTCTGCTAATAATGTAAAAGGATTCAGATACCAATCGAAATCAAAAAGCAAAATCAAATATAATGTAGATATGACACCAGAGTATCGAAAGTGAATATTTCTAAAAGGAACACAAAATTTAAAGTAGGATAAGAATGGGGAAAGCGGACGTGGAAACGTATTCGTGAGAACGAAAAGTTATCATTAATGTGGTATAGATTTAATATTATTTCTCTGTTAAGATAGTTTAGAGAGAATCCGCCACGTAGAACAAGTATTAAAATAATTAAATATAAGAAAAAGGAAGAAGATCAAGATCATTTACCATGTGCATCAAGCAGTAGACATAAACTTACTTGATTTATAATGAAATATTATTAATGATAACATCAAGTTGGCTTATGATGACAAAGTTATTAATGATAAAGTTGATAGTTGGAAACAACAAATAGGAATTATAGATAATTGTCCTAATAGTACAATAAATGAAATAATGAATAATGGAAAGTGATGACATGAGAATTTGACAATGATGATGTGTGTTAAATATCAACAAAGCATTTATTTATTTGGAAATAAAAGAAATAAAAAGGTGATGTTAACTAATAAAAATAAAAATTAATCAATTTCAAATGAAATAATTACATATTAAGCTTGTTATCTTGCAAATTTGTTTCTTTTTCTTTTCTTTTTTCAGCAGTTTGAGGGCTTATGCTATGACACAATTATGCTATTGTACGAATCACATTTATAATTATTTGTAAATTAAGCCTAATTTGATTATTTTCTTAATTAATGGAATTTGGGAAAGGATTACAGTATGAAACAATTTCTTACGCAAAAAGTAGTTTCCTGTAGTTTTACGGGAAGCATAGCATTTCCGATAGTTTCTGTGGTTACCCAACAAATGGCGCCATAGTTCTGTCTGTGATTTTGGTTACAAAACTTACTTTGAAATTTTCATTGATCTGAATTTTGTAATTCAATAAAATCACAACTATATTGAATACCTTCGCGTGCTAGTAAGAATGTGTTATATATAATTTTGTGTTATGTTCTTAACATACAAGTTTATATATGGCAAATACTTAATGTTCTAGAGAAAGTAAATACTTAAACTGGAAATTCAGTTTAGATAGACAGTTTGTGACTGTGATTGTGTAATTCAGCTAACTAGTGGAAATAAATACCTATCTTTTGAACACAGATTTCTCATTCGTTGGAGTTATTATTATCAAGATATAGATTCTACGATAGATCACTTGTAGCAACCACTGCTGCGCAGACTTAGGGCATTCTTGATCACCTGTTGGAGTTAGTTATGCTGCGTAGTGTCAAGAAATTCATTGTCGAACCTGAGGTACTCCTGATTATTCTATTTGAGCAACGCATGTATTTGAAGCCCTTCAGCGACTACATACAGCTTACACAGGAAAAAGACACACACACACATATATATATAGTACATTCGAAGCTTTACTGCTTATGACGTATTAATAGTAAAATTATTACATACATATCAATTGAGGAGCTCCCGGTGAAGATAATGGGGAAACTAAAGTAGATAATGGGGAAACAAAATGTTCTCATGCTTAAATTTGAACTTGTGCTAATATGTGACCGATTGTGCAGTGTAAATAACACACACTTATAATAATGGACTTACAGTATTAATTTTTCTGTTTAAAAGCTTCCCGACAAAAATGTTTCAAGTTACTGGCAAGGGACGAAGTTACTGAAACGTCACGTATAAAATGAATGTTTAGTTGCGAGGCTACATATTAATCCTAGTCTTAAAAAGTAAACGATTCCAAGTTATATGCCACAAAACGTCATCATCTGAGATGTAGCTGGTTGTATCATCTGAACGTCAAGATAGGTAACACTGATGATGTACAAGAGGAATAATCTTGATATCTCTGTAAAATGTGACCATTTTCCACCAATATACTCCAACAAGTGAAGTTTCATAACAGTTAATTAAACTCACATACGTCTACCTCACATTTCTAATAATTTTACATTAATCACTACGTGGTAGTGGCACTACAATTTATCCACTGAAAGTCAAAATCTCAACCCAAGATCTTCAGTTGTCTCTGTCCGTTTAGTGCAATTTTCCTGGCATAAGATTTCGGGAATGGAATACTTCCTATACAATTACATTACGTTGAAATATATATCAAGAAGAAGTCGGTCGATGAACTGACTTGGACAGAAACTCTGGTCTTCCAGTTGTCAATGAAGTGTTTTTTTTTATCTTCATTTTGAAATACTGTTTATTCCATCTTTATTTTGAATCGCCGCCAAAAGGGAGGAATACCATTGAAGCCAAACTAAAGAGCTCTAATCCTTATTTCACTCGCAAATGCGAGATCCAGAATCGATTCCTTCACATATTTCAACATGGTCATTGTGTGAAGGAATTTGAGTAATAAGATGTACTTTTGTTCTTGTCACAAACGTACTGTATATTATATATTAAAATCATCCTGTTGGCGTAGCATTCGGGAGGTTGTGGGTTCGATCCCAGTGGCAGACCATCATGACTGAGGTTTCCCAGGGATTTTTCTCAGTCACACCAGGTAAATGCCGGGATGGCACCTTCAGCATAGACCCTGGACGATACTTTCACGAATCTTTTCCCTCTCCCCTTAGGTACCTAAAGTTCATAAATAAAATTCAAAATTAAAGTCATCCTGGACTTTCTCAGACTGAATTCCTCAAAATTCCAAGAAATGAAAATATTTTACCTTGTCTTCAGTAATATAATGGGAAAAGTACATGTGCACAGCAAAAAATTTGAATCCATTTTATTTAATAAATGTATTTAGTTTTAATGTAACTTGGATAGAAACCCCTGGCGTTTAGGGACAAAGATGCAGTGTTGCACAACAACCATATTTTCCTCCATATTTGTTTTTACAAAACTTTTGAAGAATAACTTCAATTACTCTCAAGTATGGAATAAGTTAGAGATTTTCAAACTGTGGTATGCGGAAGGTTGTTATGTTAGGTGCACGCCATAAAGTTTATAAAAATATTAAACTGAAGGTGATGAATATTTTCTGATATAAAAAAAGATGCCGGATCTGCAATCTGTATAAGCATTCATTTTTATAAGAGTAACATCTGCAATAAATACATAACATAACTTTTCTTTGAGAGCAGAATTTAGATATTTAACCACAATAAATTAACTGTATTAAGTCCATTACTTTTTAACTTTTATTGTAAACAAGTGTTAAAATTTTATTTAAACATTGTCATCAATATTCTTTACATTTTATGTAAATGTCTATACTTTAATATTTATTAATAATGCATTAGTTATTTGAAAAGAGTATTTGTACCAAGAAATAATAGTACATTTTATTATTGAGCGCGTAAAGCATTATTTGCATACACACACATGCATATGATGCTAAATTTGATATTTTGTTTTGAGTCAAGGATAACATCTAGCAAAACAATGGACATGAAAAATAATGAAACACAATGAAACTCAATATAAATATAAGGTGCAGTCAAAAGAAAAGGTCCATTT
>JAGDQP010026435.1:0-23526 GCA_022664845.1 Lepisma saccharinum
CCCCCTCCTGACTAAATTTCTTACGGCGCCCATGCCTGTATGATAATAAGACCCCCACCCCAAACTAGGTGGCAGCATTGCGCTGGGGGAGTTACTTCAACGAAGGTCAATTGTGTAAATCGTAGATCTGAGGGTATACTAAAAAATCGAGATATCCTGAATTCCATTGCGCCTCTCCAACATTGTGATGTTCACAGTTCCTTTGCCGTTATTACATTAGGCACACAACTTTTATCGGTTCTCCGGCTCGAGAAAGTTCACCAAAGACCGTAATTAAATTCAAATTCTGAGAGTTGCCAGAAGACGCCAGAAAATCAACACTAGTACAGCTTTTGACGAGCTACATGTTTAATATTAATTCATGAATTTTCAGCAGTGGCTAACATTAAACATTGTAAACAACCCCATTGAAAGTTGTTGGAAAGTTAACAAGTCGTAATTTCTTATTAAATTATGAAAAAGAAGTAATTATTGATTAAATAACTTCAGTAATTCCCGTTTGCATTATTTATGATACACTTGCTGCTTGTGTATTAATCATTTACACTGTTATAAATATTCAATTTCTATCTCATATTTCCTTTATTTTAGCACTTTAACAAAAATAAGTTTGTTGTTTATCTCGCGGCACATTAGTCAAACACTAATATTGCTTTTTATACAATTATTCTCGAAATTTCAACCAGGAGAAATCAAACTTTCTAATGTTTCAAGAACAGACATTTGGACAGGCGTAAGTCATAGTGCTGTTACCGCCCATAACATTCATTTTATCTTATCTTAACAACTTCCGAATTTTCTGAACTTAATTCCTGTTATGAATGAATCACTTTTTATTTATAATTAACATCTTTGTTAAAGTGTTGTTCATGCATATCAATTGATTCCTTTATGATTTTTTCGTAATAATTGTTGTTGTTTTGTAGCAACATTGTTCATGTCTTCCGGGCCTCCTTGAATAGACTCGAGAAAAAATAAATTAAGTAAAAATAATAAATTTAATTAATCTTATGAATCGGAAAATAAAACCGTGGGTGCTCAGATATTATGATTTTATGATAAGGTAAGCAAGAGTACCCACGCTTTTATTTTCTGCTTCATAAGATTAATTCAATTTATTATTTTTTAGTCCATCTTAAAAATGCGTGTTTTTAAATCCTTTTTTAATTATTTTTTTATCTGTCCTCTCACCAGAGATAAGGGTCTGTAATGAAGTAATTATTACAGACAGTATTCATATACCATGACGCACACGATCCTTATTCACCATCAATTTCCACCACGAACTCCCTGCGAAATAGGCAACTCAATTTCACAAAATAGTTGCGGCGTTGTATGCATGTAAGGATAATTTCGAATTATTTTATTTAATTAATTCAGTTAACTGGATTATTTTGTCGTGAATATTGTATATTGTATTGTCATCGGTAGCAAGTAAATTTTTCAAAATTTCAAAGAAATTGGATGATGGGAAGTGAGTTTAAAATCGTTTGCAAAACTTGTACCGAATAGACAGACAAGAAATCGAATTAATTTGTACCGACCAGACAGACAAGAAAACGAGTTAATAAAAACGTGTTAAAATACCTGTAGAAGAGTGTACGTACGAGTGATAAGGCGTGTTTAAGAGTAAGGTATTTTTCTTGGCGCACGCGAATCGCCAAGTGTACACAAATTCATATTACACTCTGCAACACAGATTTTCTTTCCTGAGAGCTAGCGGCTGTTCGTAAAAGTGTTTCGTCTGCTGAATTCGAAAATATAATTTGTTTCTCTGTACCAGCCTTCAATTTTGATAAAAACGGGCACTGATTAGAAAAGGGGGCAATTTCAGACATATTGGGGCACTTCCCTACGGGGAGTTTGCACCACTGGAGTGTAGAGATGGAGTTCTTTTGTATTAGAGGAGATGTTACAACACGTCAATGTCTTATTCCATGCCGGAAATGAAGCAGAAGTGACTTTTTCAAAATGCATCATAAAGGATACACTTTTTGTACACTTTGCACTCAATATTAGAGTAAGAATATTGAGTTCCTATCTCGGCACCTTTCAGTTGAAATGGGCAGCTATTTTTTTGTGTATGGCCTTTCAGTATGACCTGGATTCTCCTAGCGAATTGTCAAGGTAGGTTTCTTTATGATCTTATTGACGGTTTTCTTGTAAGGTTAATAGAGACAAAACGTGGGTCCCACAGTTTTGCTGTAAGGCATGTGCTGATAATGCCATTCGCTCTACACACGATTTGGCATTAACCACATGTCCATACAAGTCACTGCTATATTTATGTAACATTATTAGTACATTTCTGCCACTTGTATGTCACATTATTGGTTTGCCTATTTCTCAAAATCTAAGCCTGATAGAAAGAAACGGATTTCACTGAAGTGATCGGTCACACTGATACTATGATATTTGCATCAAATTTCTTAGGAAAGAACTAAAAGTTGAAAATTTGTTGCACAATGTTATGCCCATAGGCTATTTAAACTAAGTTGAATAAAAATATAGAGGGTCTATGTGGAGTACGCGAAACCAAAAAGAGGTTAAATGTAACTTGCTTCAGTGATTCACTTTCGTTCACTCTTAGGCCCTTGTTGGTCAGCCAAATTTGTTGCTTCCTTTTCTCGACCAATATACGGCCGTACCCAATATCAACTCTTCAATTTTTCTATCAGTTCGTCTATCTCAGTAACTTTTTTCTCAGCTAAGCTTCAGGTTTCTTCGATTGGGACTTCTGCACCGAAATGTAAGGAAGCACAGAACAGTGTCAACATAATCGCATGTTCTCAAGAAGAGCGTCACAACTCAAAAAGTATAATTTTAGAGGTGGAGGAAAAGAAGTAACGTCAAACACTTATGCTATCTACCAGCCATCGATGGCATTTCTGTCAAAGAAGGAGAATGGCTCTCTAATGCTTTTGGGCCAACAAAACGAAAATAGAAAAATTCTGAATTGTGACACTTTATTTTGCGAATGTGAGATATTATGCACCCGTTTGCAGCTTTCGATCAAACTGGTAGGTGTAAATTTTATTCTTGAAGTGAGTGACTGATCTACAAACTCTTTTTGCATACATACACTGAGAACGCAGTACCATTGTCAATATTGCACTTGTGAAGGATATGGGGAAGAAAAATTTTCCACTAGGTTACACTACGTGGAAAGGGCACCTACACTGAGCGATCTAACAGTTGAGAAGTGGCTACTCAAACGCAAATGTGTACACTATAGTGTACGAATTACACATTGTTCTAGGATACTCTCGGTTGGACAATAAAATCATATGCTTTTTTTTCACAAATATACTCACTCTCCACATAGGGCAACGAAAATTTAGCTCTAGTCTCAAATATTTTCAACTTGTAAAAGAACTGTGTACATATTTGGATTTTTTAAATCAAAGTCTTTTTATCTGAAGCTTTGAATCAAAATGAATAAATCAAATTTGCTATGGAATTCTCAGTACACATTGCTTAATCGGTTACAATATATTTAAGTACAAGAGCTCTAAACAATTTGCATTACCAACATACTTGGAATGAACATATTGGAATCCAGTTCGAAACTTTTACTAACTTTTCCGTGAAATATATATCTTTGTTCCTTTAATATCTGTCACTTACTTATTAGTTCATGGTAAAACTCACGTAGTTCTCCGGAAACGAGGAGGAAACCTGTTACGAAAACAACAACAGTTCTAAAAATAAACCAAGAGGAAATGGACTAGCCTTGACTGCTATTTTTGTGAAAAGATAATAGAATATTTAACATGACCTATTTGCAACATAATTTATGTGACATACTAAACTATATTAAAGTGACTAATTCTGGAATAAAACAGAAAGAATTTCTGATTACTCTTAGTAGGTGTACTTTAAAAATATTGGTAATAAACTTATTTTACACTTTTTGTACGATGCTCTTCTGAATGGTTTTTGTTTCAAGCATTATAAGTTACGTATATAAGAAGTTTGAGGATTTCATATATATCTGAATGAGAATTTTGAACGCCTACTATTGGCCTAGTTTTACACTATTATTGTTTGAGAACTTCATGTATATTTCTCGGGGAAAGTTATGAATTGGTGCAGGGGCGGACTGGGTATATTAGGGCCTAGGCCGCGGTTACCAAGGAGGACCCTCAGACTGTTACACCAATTTCTAAAATAGCGTACAATGAACATCTGCGATGAGCCATCGCGTTATGCAGTTGTAAATTCATAATATTCAAGGTCCGTCAGCAACTTTGTAGAACTTTATACAGGTTACCTCCACCCACACAATGTAAACAAATGACGTCATTGTAGTCTCAGTAAAAAATTTCTATCAATCTTGGAGTGTTCGATCAAAGTACGACCTTTGTTTGCCTAAACGTTGAAATATTCCCTCTTGTGTCAGCCTTCAA
This sequence comes from Lepisma saccharinum, assembly GCA_022664845.1. Taxonomy (NCBI): domain Eukaryota; kingdom Metazoa; phylum Arthropoda; class Insecta; order Zygentoma; family Lepismatidae; genus Lepisma; species Lepisma saccharinum. The sequence continues at coordinate 4,410 of JAGDQP010026435.1, forward strand.
ACATTGATCGAACACTCGAAGATCGATAGAAAAATTTCACTGAGACTACAAATCTCACTGGACGTCATTTGTTTAGATGGTTTGAGGTAGCCTGTATAAAGTTCTACAAATGCTGCTTATGTACCTTGGATGTTTTTACCGGCACCACGTGATCAAAACACCTCTGTGACGTAACGTGAATTAACTTCATACAGTAGACGCAAAAATAATAACTTGGCCGCTAAGGAAGAGGCATTGCTCACTGCAGGGCTACGTCTATTCTGAGTAGGCCCTACTCTAAAACGTCGTGCATTGTCTTCTGATTGGCAATCACGTTATTTTGCGTCTACTGTAGTAATTACCTACACCATTATTTTCAGTCTCGTACTTTATTGGCATTATCGGCTACTGGACATGATTGTGATAGAACACTTTTATTACAGAGCTGGATAGAATTATGGTATTTATGCTGGCGAAAAAAAATCCATGTTAACATTGTAGCCTATGCTCCAGCGGATAATTCCAAAAACGAAGCATGTTTTCTGTTCTAAATCAACTTGATAGTTGGACTAGGCAAAAGTAAATACATTTTTAAAAATGCGCTGTTTTTCCATTTTTGAGTTATCAAATATAGACCTACAAGATGTGTTACCATCCATAAAGGACCCATCAGCCTGTGGTTAAATATGGGCCGAGCTACAAACCAGGCCCCAGTCTTCAACGATGAAAGGGCCCCAACTGCCCAACATAATGAAAAAAGGGTCCAGGGTCCCAACTGCCCAATGTAATGAAAGAAGGGCCCCAGCTGCACAATATAATGAAAGAAGGGCCCAACTGCCCAATGTAATGAAAGAAGGTCCCCAACTGCACAATGTAATGAAAGAAGGGCCCCAACTACCCAACATAATGAAAAAAGGGCCCAGGGCCCCAACTGCCCAACATAATGGAAAAGGGCCCAGGGCCCCAACTGCTCAATGTAATGAAAGAAGGGCCCAACTGCACAAATAATGAAAGAAGGGCCCAAGGCCCCAGGCACAAACTAAATCACAGTTTCCAATCATAAAAGACCATAGTGAAAGATGGGCCTAGCCACAAATCCAGTAACAAAAGGGCCCTATTGAAAAAGTTAACTTACTGATGAAAAGATGAAGAGAGGTGTGTGTTGGCAGCATAATAACCAGTGATCTACCGAATTATTTAGCCTTCTTCTGTTTTAGCTTTTCTCTCTTTCTCTTTCTTTATTGTTTTCACTAATTGTTTTTCTGAGAGGGCCTAGGCCGCGATTGCGGTCTAGCGGCCCTGGCCAGTCCGCCCCTGAATTGGTGGATAATCAGTGCATTTTTAAAATCGCGAAACCTATCAGTGTAATACAGCATCTTTACAAATTACGTAATTTGTCGTTAAATAATACGTATGCTTTGTCCGTTTACCAAATTATCCAGTGGATTGATTTCAGCAATGTTTATGACGGAAGAATGCAGCTAAAGATGTGTTTTTTATGCCTGATTAGTTCATTGCAAAGTTAATTCCTTGACGATGAAATAATTACGTTAGAAAACCTGTGGATACGAACGACACTTGCTCAATCATAAACTACCCTTGACGCCTATAGATCCAGCTCTGAAACTAAGATTTTTTCGAAATTTCCTCGAAGGAGCTCTTCTCTTATTTTGACGAGGACGGTCATAAATTACAATTAATTACCGACTGTTTTATCTATCTATTCAAGACAACTGGTAGTTACATGCTTAACCGACGGTTGACAACTTCTGGTATAGATCTACAATTTAAAGAAAAATGTATTAATATCATTTAGCAAAAGTGATAAAATCTTTCATATTTACCAATAATTATCTGCATTTTCAAATCCACATAACGGGTCGATAACAAAATTAAGACTAGGGATGGGTCGATAAGAAAATTTATCGATATCGATACTTATTTCAGACCTCCGACACTCGATAGTCGATACTTTCCTTAAAAGTGTTTTACAATATAAATAATAATTATAATAATTAATAAAATCCCTTTCGGTAGGCCTACAGGCTGAGGTAGATTTCGAAGTTTCGCTGGGAGCCGGGGCTCGCCCCCCAACTTCAGTGCTTTTGAGAAGATGCACCTCCTTTATCTTAACCAAAATCTCCCTGCAGCACTACACCACCACGGAGTACATCTTCACCCTCCCACGGTTGGCTGCGCCCCCAAAGGGAAGATTTTCCCCATTTATTGTAACCTACTCTTGGTCATACACCTTCATTGAAAATTTCGTTTCTCTACCTTCAATGATTTGGAAATTGGGTTTTTGGGGCGGCCATTTTGGATCCAAGTTGACGACTTTTTGAAAGTTTTCTTATTTTGTCGTGACCTACTTGTGATAGTACAACTTCAAGTAAAATTTCATTTATCCAGCTCAAACGGTGTGCAAAATGGGATTTTGGGCGGTCATTTTGGATCCAAGATGGCGACTTTTCCCAAATGTTGTGATATTTCCCTAAGCTACTCGTCATAATGCACCTTTATGCCAAATTTCGTATCTCTAGCTCAAATGGTGTGGAAAATGGATTTTTAGGTCCGCCATTTTGGATCCAAGATGGCGTCTTTGAACTCATTAGGTAACATTTTCATAATCAAAAAGTGATGTTGTACCTTTATGCCAAATTTGATTTCAATAGCCCCAGCGGTTTAGGCTGTGTATTCTATACAACAATGGGTTCGGCGGCCATTTTGGATCCAAGATGGCGACCGATTTTGCTCATTAACGAACTTAACCGAGTTATTAAGAGTAGAAACAACATATAAAAATTTGGTTCAAATATCTTCAAAATTATGGCCGCTAGCGTGTTAATATATATATATACACTTTCATGAGCTCCTGCGTAGCCAAGTCGGTAGCGCGCTCGACTTCAGTGCGAGCGGTCCCGGGTTCGATTCCCGGTGGGGGATCAAAAATTTCGGTGGTGACCCAGCATCGTGAGGACAATTGGGGAGCTGCTGTGAATAAAAGACAGTGGCGATCACAGTGAGAGCTTCGGCTCTCCTCTCCCAACCCGTCTGGTCAGCGTGGGAGCAGTAGACCAACTCCTCCCTTCGGGGAGAGGCCTCATCCACTAGTGGATTGAATATGGCTGTGATTTATTATTATTATACACTTTCATATCGTACCGATCTCAATAGGTATATTTTCTTCGAAATCTACCTAAAAATGAAATTCAAATATACAAATTTCCTATCCTTATCTCTTTGAATTTATTAACTTATCCTATTTAAATATTTGTTAAGTTTACGCATCTGTGACTACTTTCTTATACATTATAGTAGAGGATGCTTTTCTAAATTTTGAGACAATATTATTACTATTTCGCCCACTTTAATGAATTAATTAAAATAACAATAAAACGAACAATATCACCATATTAACTTACCCCAATATTAATTGTTTAAAGGGAATGTCCTGGGTGTTTGTTAAGAAACACGAGAATTTTCATTCTATTGGGATCAAGTTAAGTCCTTCTTTCGTTACATGTTATTCCTGTTGTGGTGCATTGAGCTCTATATAACGATATGGGAGTGATCATCTAGTGTCGAAAGGTAGACACCAGAGTAAACATTTAACCTCGATCATCCACTAGCAGTCTAATCCAATCAGACATGGGCAGTATCGGCATCCAAAAATTGCTATCTTCACAAATGCTCGATACTTCGGAAAAGTATCTGTATGAAAATACTCGATAGTTTTAAGCGGTATCGAGTATCGGAATAAATGACACTTTGTACGATATTTCTTGAGCAAGTCAGTCCAGACGTTAAGAGAAGGATCGAAGAAGAGGAACACGTTGTGAATGTGAATTTAGTTGTATATCGTCGACGGAACTGCAATACCCGCTATGTGGCATTTTTTAACTTTTGATGTTTTTGTGCCAGTTTATGGTTCTGAGTACTCTGCATACTGTAGAAAAATTTAATGTTAAAATAACTTCTACATTTTGAGATATAACTACTTTAAAGTGCCTAAATTGTATTCAAGACTGTAGTTCAGAAACCAGTTTTCTGACCTTCCTGAATAATTGATGGTTTGCCCATAGGGGGTATTGCAGAACCGACGACGATATGCTGGCTACATCAGTAGTAGAGTACCAAACATTATACAATATGGCCGCCGTGTTTAAATTCGGTTCTGACCATAAAAAGTGGATTTAGCAGGGTGAGGTTGTTGCAGAAAGATGTTAGAGGAGTAAGGGGAGGTACCCTAGAACTTAGGAGGTTGTATATATAATAGAAAACGAGATATGTGAAAAACAAAGAATTATTTGTTATTCTTTTCAATATTATTTAATTTATTTTCATCAGCAACCGCCATGTTGTTGTACTGTTGTCGCCAACGACTCGTAATGAATTACCGCCGTCGTCGCCCCGCCGTTTGCATCTTTTCCGCGCCGTCGCTGGCGAAAGTTTCTATAACATGATTTGATAGATTAAATTTATTATAGCAAATGGATTTTTATTGAGGGAATTAAATTTATTTTTTGGGTGAAAATAATTTCATTTTGACGGTGGCCAATTCGCCGCCAACGCGCATCACAGCTTTTCCGTGTTTTACACATAGAACATTCATTGTACACCTAATTTTTACTGCCATATCTTTCGATGTTTGGGGTAACAATTTGCGCACGCGCACAGTTGTTTCTCTTTGCAACTGTTGTGATTGAAGGAATATTTGACTGCTTTACAAATTTAGTCCTCGGGGGAAAGGTGCTGAAACATGCTGCGGCTTTTCTTGGAATTCGAGTGTGCAGGTCTTCTATCAAAAGCAGGTGTTCGTTTATTTTTGTTTGCTACATCGTTTCTTTTTATGTTTGCCGCTTGATTGACATCGGCGCCAGCTGAATGACATTTTTATTACTTTAACAAATATTATTAGTTTCGCTTCTTCTATGCTCACGGATCGTGTATGAACATGTTCCGGATTTTCCAAGAATTTAGTTGTGCACGTGTTTGATTTTCTTTGTGTGACATCTTTTGATATTCGCCGCATAATATGTATTGGCGAACTTTTTCCTTCTTTTTCATTCTTTTGCTTGACTGGGATATAGGTAGATGAAAAGCAAAATAGAACAGGTTTCTTTTGATATTAGCCGCATAACAGGTGTTGACAAATTATTTTCTGGCCTTTTGATGTTCTCAAGAATTTTTGTATGTTTGAAAAGATTTAAAAAAAATATATATGATGTAAGGATAAGTGTTTGTCTTGCACAATATTGTGCAGTACTTAATATTTAACTTAAACTGCCTTCTGTTGCCTTCATTTTCTAACATTTTCTATTTCGCATTTTGAACTTCCTTAAAACTAATATATAATTATGAAATAAATATTTTTCTGTACACTACCTATTTTTTCTTTCATGTTTTTTTAATAAAAATTTGGTTTTACCTTTATACGAAAAATTTTATTTATAATTTTATGTTCGTTTTATATTTTTACAAGAGATTTTAGAATCTCATCGTTTTTGCAGATTTGTAATATGAAAACTAGAAATTATATTTTACCTCGCACGCTGAAATAAATAAATAAAATTCAGAATAGTCCACAATAGATTCTTCGTGTTGAATTTGGGTTTTGTTTATGATATAATTTTCAATTGGTTTACTAGGGCCATTTCCGAAGCTATCAAAATACTGACCGAGTCCATGTTTATTAATATATATGACAGTCCAGTGAGTTCCAGGGGAACTTGACGCACTCAAATTTACTATAAGTGCCGCTGGATATTCAACTTGTTTTGGCAAAGTATCCACTTAATAAATTCCAGTAAGTGTAGTTGAACTAGTACAGTCTTGAAGCAAAATTTTTAAAATTTCGTCACTCCACATCTGATTCACCTTCACTTATTGCTGTTGGTTCATACACTGTTCTGTTATCAAGTAGAATAAAATGACGTAGATGATAATAACTTACATAGTTTGCGTACACTGACGCTTCTGTCATGGCACAACAAAAACTTGTAAACTGATGAAGATCGTGAACATAACTTTGTGAAGGAAATAATAAAGCATTTTATTTTGGACACTCCATATCTTCCAAATTAATCACTGTTCTTTGTAGAAAAGACTGTAGGAATATATTTCGTGCTTTGTCGTGAGTGAAAATACAATCACCGAGCAAGGTATACTCGTTAAGTATGTTTTTAACTTCCTTGTATTCAACTTCGCCTTCTATCCACTCTAAACCAAATACATGCTGACTTAAATAATCATTTGCATATCTTAAACTTGGAATAATCTTTGATATTGGAAGGAGGTTTAAATATCCAAATTTGAAAATTATTGGTATCTACAAAAACTATGGCTAATTCTTTGACTATGAAATTATTTTCTTCATTATCATCGAAAGCTGGAAAGTGTACGACAGCTCTCATGGTTGATCTCAAACTAAATTAATTATCCGTATATACATTTCGATCCTTATCAATCTGTATAAAGGAATCAAATTAAGCATAGATAATACATTAAATAAATTATACAAGATTTTGACTCAGCCCTATTCGGAGATTAACGGGAGAATTCTTAACATCCCATATAGAATCATCCAAAGTTTTAGTACGAGAAAGAATAAAAGCATAAAGAGTATATCCATGTGAGTAATCAGAATATGTGACCGTATGACTAACATTTTCATGAAATATACCAGTTCCAGAGAAAACGGTGATAACTTCGAACGTGTAGTTCATTAGCATAATCTGGAGTAAGGGGGTGAGAGAAAAAAATTAGAACCAATTTGTGTTTGCAACTTGTTAATATTAAAAGTTTCAAACTTGAAGGGATTATCATGGTATTTTCCATTATTGCAGTATTTGCAGTAAAACCTATAATGAGACCCTTTGGTACATTTCCAAGAAATATATTATCAAGATTATAGGAATCAACATATGCAGGAATAGTATGTATTCTTGTTTCAACTCTAATCACGCAGTATCATGGTTTATAAAACTGTTTGATTGTAAAGCTAAATCAGCATAAATATTAATTCGGCGAACATAAAGAATAATGTCTTCCAGATTAACATTAAATGTTGAATTTTCAGCTGCCATTAAGGAGAATGCATCTTACTACGACTTAATTTTATACGAAGATTGACTTTATTTGGAAGAACTCGATTTGATCTAGAAATGTCTGTATGAAGTAGTCCATACATATCAATGAATGCGGTACCAGCAACAAGAGATTTTCGTTTATAATAACCAGCATTGTTTTCATTGACACTATTAAAATTCCCTGCAGTATCCTTATACCTTAATCCAGTGGTTAAATGAGTTTTGCTTGCATCTTCAGAATAATTAAGTAGTTTCATACTATGCTCTAAAAGTGTACGTAGCATTTGAACAAGAAACAATTTTATCATTTAAAGAAACATCGACTTGGATAAAAAGTGCATGTAAAATGTTATTCACCTACATTATCTGCCAAAACAGCTGGTGGCCCTTCTGCTGCCACTTGTAAATTATCTTCATTTTTCCTTAATACTTTTCACTTAACATAAAGATTAATATGTGCAGGAGGAATATATTCAGCAGTATCTCCAGGCACAAGAAATTCTATAGGTCCATCAGAAGAAAGCGATGAAAGTGGTCGATACTCTACTATTCGAGATAATTCGATAGCAGTTTGTGTCATAGGGACAGAAACTAAATCGAATTCATTCGTACAACATTCATTACTTTTAGGTGTAAGAAACGATATTTTTAACTGAAAATATCTCTACTCTTTCTTTTGTTGCGAACACGTCGTCTTTTTAAACTTGGTGGTCGAATACGCACGAGAGCATTACGTTTACGTGCACTTCTTCTACCGCTACCAGTAAGCAACTAATTAACTTTATTTTCAGGTTTAGTTCTCAAAGATGATCCTGCTTGGCGAACTCGTGCTTTTAAAAATTCCTTAATATAACGGTTTTCAAGCCTACCCCCGCAACTTGAATTCCCGTTTGTAAAGCTTGTCGCCCTACTGTTTTAGCTCCTTGTTTATTGGATGGCATAGCAAATCGAAACAGTCCGCGAAATCCCATGTCCCCGTTGATAAACAGGCCCTGCAAAAAATTTATATCACTACCTCTATGCATAACTGTATAGGTTTCCATTTTGATGAGCGCTTAAAGTGAAGTGTAAATAGACAATGTCCCGAATGCGAATCGTAAATTTCGTCTTGCATCGTCCTTTAGTAGTATTTCTACTGAGTGTCAAATGAAAGTTTTGCAAGTGGAAAATAATGTACATTCTGAAAAGTTATGGTTTGTACTTTCCTATGATGATTATCGGCAAAAGAGGTGCTTTTAGCTAGAAGTCGTAAAGGAGGTGCTTTTGTATCACCTGCAAACTGAGGCGGAATTATGTCTGTGTTAACAAATATTTTATGAGGATATCAAACGTCTAAAATTGCTGCTTAGAAATACGACTATCTTTTAAAATATTAATATTAGGTTAAAAACCTAATTGGAATGATAATATAGGTGATAAACGTAAAGATTTTGTACTATCATCAACTTTTACAGTGATATTGTTTGAATATTAAAATTTTATACTTGAATTTATTTTATTTAATCCATCTAACAAATGTTGAACAGCGGAATAGTATCCTTGTGCTATTTTATGTTTTATATTGTCATACCATATTATATTTGACCAGAAATAACATTATCGCACGTTAAAGGAAAATGAATTTCACTTAATCCTACCATCCACGAATCGTTTAAATCTATTCAATTATTAAGAATATTGAAAAAATGTGTTGGACTATTATTAGATTAAGTTTGAATACTTCTATTTCAAATAAGTGTAATATAAAAACTATCTTCACTACTTTCAGAAATCATTTTTTAAATGCAGTATCATGCTTGACGTACCAAATTGAAATGGCAACTTTTGCCGTTCACATCTTTTAAGTCTACTTGAAGAGTAACAAAGTATTCCTTTTCAAGTTTAACGTATTGTGGACAATAAAAAATAAAAAAAATTCCTGTAACGATAATCTTGTATTCCAAATTTTTGAATTAGTTTTCCATAAACAGGTTTATCTTTTACAATATCAATACAATTATTTATTTCTGAAGGAATAAGATTATCAAAATTTGTGTGGGAAGGTGCTGGAACATTTAGACACTTTGGTTTCTTTTTGGGATACATTGGATAAAAGTGAACTATGCGTGTATTTACTATAGAATCGTTACTAAATCCTATTTTTTTTTGCAGTCCAGGACTCATCGCAAAAAGATATTCACGTTTAGGAATTCGTTTATGAACAATATAAACCTTATCTCTACAGTCCTCATATTGAATAACGATAGGATATTGTACTATTACTACAGAATCAACATTGATCATCCGTTCAATACTGATAATATCTACATCATGAAACTTTTTAAAATATTCAGAAATTAACTTCTTGTTTACAAAAGTAGAGTCACTTCTTTGCAGCACAAAAATGAAGTAGATAGCTCTTCACTTTTCCTGTACACAAAAGTAGAATCACTTCTTTGCAGTGCGAAAATTGAACTAGCACTTCAGTTTTCAAATATACTGATTTGTTCAGATCTTTTAGTTCCAATATAAGGAATAAACTTTATCGAAATGAAGTATCAATTTGCTTTCAAAGAACACAAAAAAGATTTAAACTAGTAAAACAACGCAGCTAGATTCGTGGAAGATAATTTACGTCCGTCAGGCAAACTGAAAGTTTACAAGGCAAACTGAAGATCAGTGCGGTCAGCCAGTGCTTTTATACAAGCTAGTTCAATCTTCGCGAATGCGCAGAACGTCAGTTTTGAAAATGTACAAGTAAATCAGCTGAAAAGTGGATATTTTTATATAAACTGCTGCAAAAAAGCTGTTGTTTTAAAAATATCATAAATTGTTACTTTTGACAGAAATTTTCAAGAAAAAAAAACTGCTAAAATTAGCCATTATTCTTAAACTATTGTTTTAATCTGCTATTTTAACTGCTATCTATAGCTGCTACTTGGTACGGTTATTTTGATAACAGTTTGTCTAACTGTTATAGTAACAGCTGTTTATAACACTAAGGAAAAAAACAAGATTATGATCGGAAAATGAGTGTGAGGTGAGTGCGAGGTTTAAAAATATGTTTAGAACAAAGAAAATATTTCTTTTACTTGTTTCTCCTCTTTTCAGACTCTGAAAGTGATTTAAACAGTATTATGATAAAAATCTTAAGTGAAGATAGCACTTGGATATCTTCAGAATATCCCGATTCATATTTTTAATTTTACGAAAGTGCACGGAAGTGAAAGTTTTGAATAGTTTCATCTGTTTAAATAAAATGTGCAATAACTAGAGTTTAATAAAATTATTCAGAGGACTTTCCAGTCAAACACCAGAGACGCTAAACAGACATTTAAAAAAACAATCAAGTTTCGTTAAATTAAGTTGAATTGTCAATAAGATTTGTAATAATTGTAAAATAAGAGAAACTAGTCATCTGATTCCATTTATATTATTCACTCTCTACTTTCAGCGATTCAGCAGACATTTTCACTGTAAGTCAGTGTCAGCATTTATAGATTGAGGGGATGTGTGCAAACTTTTTCACTTACATCAGTCCGATCACACATAATCTGATCAATATTATTTCGCATATAATCCGAGTGTTATGTTAAAATTCTCAGGTCACACTGCGGGGGGGGGGTACACCTCCTTTAGATGATAAAATATTTTAACGTTATCGGGTCGAGTTAGTTGGCAAGTATCCCCGCCGTTTGATTTATTTCCGCCGGGTACAATAAATTTTTGTGTTAACGGTCGGCGTTTCATAATCAATTAGCAATTGGTGGTAGGCACTCGGCAAATTGTTAACGTTACGTTTTTGGGTTCGAGCAGTAGTACTTATGGAAGTTTAGGTGTTATTTTACTAAATTATCATTATTATTTAATTTATTCTATTTTACACGTCCGTGTTAATCTGCTTCCCAATCAGTGTTCTAGCAGTAAATAAAAGATGATGGCTTTATCCCGGCTGGGACATGATCATTTCTATTTTTAGATTTCCATACAAAATAAATTTCTTGCAAGTTAGGTTTCTATGTTAGGCTGTTAACCAATGGTTGATAAGGCAGTGCCTTCAAGGTTCTTTGTTCGAATCCTCCCCCCTGGGAGATGATTATTTCTATTTTTTAATTTCCATACAAAATAAAGTTTATGCAAGTTAGGTTTTATGTTAGACTGTTAACCATTAGTCTGTAAGGCAGGGACTTTGAGGATCAAGGTTTAAATCTGATCTGTAGAATGGATATTTCCAATTACTCATTTTTTGAAAAGTCTTCGTACAAAATGAAATTTACTTACTCTAAGATTCTATGTTAAGTTCATATCCGTTTCCTCTGAGGCCAATACCTTCAGCGTTCAGGGTTTAATTTCCGCCTCGGACTATGAAATCAGCTTTCGGCTAGCGATTTCGTATACAATCATTTCCATCAGGAAACAACCTCAAAGATGTTCTATATTGAACAATAAGTGTGCCGACTGAGTTTGTGGTAACTGTCAAGCAGTATCTCTGAACATAATGAACCTTCGTTCCAGCCTAACTAAAAGTTGCCTAAAGGCCACAAATTATTCTATTGAATCGGCTGCAGTACATAAATATACAAAAAGTTGAGTGACTTTCAAAATAATGGAAGCCGATACAAAACTTTCAAAGAGTAAGGAAGTCATCTTATACACCTGTTTATACGATTGTTTGAGCCAAAGTTAGATTAAAGGCATGAAAAATGAAGTGAATCTCCTTTTTATACACTTCTTTATATTTCTCTCTGAGCAAAAGTTTGCTTAAGGTTCACTTTTTATTTCACAAACGAGCATGCATTAACTAAAATATTTCAACCTGGTAGGTAAACGAGAAGTGTACAAAAATCGTATATTTTAAGAATACTATCTAAAAGTGTATATTCGACTACTAACAAATTATATGTTTAACTTCAAATAGGACTTAATATTTGCCTCTGCAGCTGGGGATCATTAGTTAGATTCCTGCTCGTACCATGTGAGTTGTTTCTGATGGACAAACACCGGTTGCACGGATATTGTTAAACAATACTTCGGAGTTTTCCCGTTTCATCCAACTTTCTTCATTTCATCATTAATAAACAATATTCAGCGTTTCAAAAATCCATACGACCTAAGCCAAAGTTCTCTAAAGGCCGTACATAAATAATATTTCGCTAATAAGTTATGATTCAACTTTTTACTGGCCTAGTTTATCCTATTTTTAAGTGAACCATAATATTCGTTTAGTTTAGAGATTCTGCACAGCATTCACAAATCAAAAGAGGCAAATAATATTTACGAAATTGACCGAAAAATCAGTTCTACGTTTAAACACACTGATCCATGCTAGCCAAGTTCCTACACCGCCATTGCTGGGTTTCATTTCTACTCAATGAAATAACAATGAAGACCGACTGCATAGCTGTAGATGTAGAATAATGAATCCGATCTGTGCCTAAAGATGCTAAAACTAAATTAAAAATCTAGAAAAATTTAATTAATTAAGAAACTTACCTAATTTCACAACTGATCGTTCTGACTGGTCCTCCAATGATTCGATCAATAATAATCTTAAAACAAAATTCGTAGTCTTAGTATCTAAATATGAGTCTTATTTCTAAGTAACATAAAAATTACATAAGATCATTGTATTCAAAATTAAAAGCTTGTTCAATAAAATAAGTGGGGCTTCTGCACGTATTTTGTGGGTGATAATGAATCTCAATTTTGAAAGCATGCAATAAACTGATAAATCTTCCGCATAACAAGCCTCGTGCTAGTGAGGCTGATAAATATTTTAAATATCAAAGTGGTAATTTTTAATAGTTACAACAAGCGCGTGAATATATTCACATTCTGTTGAAAAAGCCGATTGGGGATGATAATGTAATTTAGCAAAATGTGAATAACAGTTGTACAAGAAGTATATTTTCAAATTTCTCTTATTTTTAGCATCTCTAACTATAAATTCATGGTTTCCAGTCTTGCCCAGGGACATTAAGAGTATAGAGCTCAGCTGAAATTTTCAATTTCAGGACTACAAAATGGAGCCATCTATGTATTAATCTTTCACAGTACTCCGACTCAAATCTTCTTAGTTCCGTTCTAACGTCAATCATATTTCAAAAAGCCAAGATTGACCACAGCTCATTACATAGCATAAGTCAAAAATATGTTTAGCCCGCTCAAACTATATTTAATTCCAAACTGCTTCTGTGTATAATTGTCACACGTCCATGTATAATAAACGTTAGCTCTACAGTTAAAGTACAATCTCATTTTCAAATAATGGCGAATCGCGACAAATCTTTGAACAATATATGTATCCAGCAAACATCAAAAGATGTAAATTTTGACCCACAACGGTACAGTGTATATTTGCACATTCCAGAGATCCTAAGTTCTATTCTTACAGAGAACCATTCCGATGACTAAATTATTCATAAAACACTAAAACTGGAACTCAACAATTAGTCCATGATTGAAATAATTATAAACAATTCATAAGTAGTTTTAGAAAATAATGTTTTGTACTCGTCAAAGAAAAGTATTTAATCATACAACGCAATGATTTCTGTAAATTCCAAAATAATAAAGCATATTCCAACTTCAGTTGTATAAAGTAGAAGTAAATGTTAAGAGAAAAAAATCCATTCAAACGTACCGTCTTCGAATTCCAGCTCGGTCATGAATGTTTGTGATTTTAACTATATGTTAAACTTCATGATCAGAGTATCTATTTTTAAAAAAATCAATAAATAGAAAATGAATAAGAATACTTCCTCGCCAATAATATAGCCGTAGATTCAATTTCCAGAGCACATTACAGAATCGCAAAAGAAGAATTTGTCTACACAGTTCCAAAACCAAACTGAATAAAGAATAATGCTACAGGGCTCACTTGCGAATATTTATAGAAGTGTAAATCCTCTCGAACATTCTTTTTCTTCACCTACCTCAATTTTTTTCTGGAAACCTTCTTTTCCGATTTAAAATTGTTCGAGAACCATCCAGGTATCTTCAAGTAACGCTATTACTGGAAAGTTTCAGCAATTTCTTTTTCTTCCTCAAAGTTATAAACAGTTGTCTATTCTTTTGTTTCTTCTTCAGGTGTTCCACCAAAGATTGTTCCGTTGTAAAAAGCACCATTGTCCTTCTAAACATAATTCGCCTTATTCCGTTAATTTCTTCTGTTTCTACCTACAGTGTCTGGGCTTGTAATAAACCGCATATTTGTTAATTATGATTCTTTAGAATTATCTGTCGCAGAAGTAATAACAAAATGCTTTTTAATTAAAAGATGAATCCAAGGTATAACAATCAAGATTTCAAAATACTATAAAATGTTCAAGTTAGTAATAAAACTTTTTTCTCTGAGTCCCTAAACCGCCTCACATAATCATATATTTCAGGTTACGTTATAAAACTTAAAAGCAAAACAAATGATAAAGAAAGTTCAATTTAACCAGAATGTCCATTTAGCAACCAAAATACCCAAATATCAAAATTGATAGGAATACCGACAATACAGCGACATAGAACTGATTTTCATGTCTTCTCACAACAACTCCCTAGTTTATTGCTCTATTCAGATAGGAGTCTATCTTTCCCTTCTCAATCTCATTTCAAAAGAAAAATGATAGCGTCCTTTCTTGTCAGGTTTATATTGTATGACATGACAGACAAAAAGGAATTCAGCACAAAGAAAATAAAAACGAAAAAACCGTTTTCCAGTCTTTTACCGCTATAGGCAGGTGCAAAACAGGGATTTTTTTTTAGAAATTTCTAGAAGCATTTGTTTAAGATACCTCTTTCTATTCCCTAGAAAAATAACGCGCAAAAACCTTATCCAATTGCAATCTGTCAAGCTTTACTTCAAGAAGACGATTTTATTGGTTGATGTTAATATCAGTACTGCAAAAATGATCCAGAGAAAAACTTATTTTGTAAGGACTGCCATTCTCGCACAAGAAGGTAGCTAGTACATGTCTTCCATTCTCCAAAATAATTGTAACTTCCAGTATATATAAAATAACTGTGCTTAACTTAAATGAGGAATCTTAAAATATTTCTTAATAAACATCTCTGATACACTGTAAAAAAAGAAATCTCAAAAAATTGAAATTTAATCTATCACATCACGTTATACAAGCTTCCGCAAGCGACGGCGCGGACAAGTGGCAAACCGCGGGGCGACGACGGAGGTAATCGATGAGGAACGTTGGTGACAACAGTACAACAAGTTGGCGGCTGCGATGACAATAAAAATGTTCGGTTTATTTTAATCAATAATTAATCAAATCGATAATCAATTTCATATCAACTTCATTCCAGTTCTATGCTTTCTATAACGACCTCAGCCCAAGATCACTACCCTACGCCTCTCACATCCTCCTGCAACAGCCTCACTCTGTTACATCCAGTGGCTATGCTCAAAACCAGTTTAAAACACGGCGGCCACATTGTATAATGTTTGGTACTCTATTACTTACATCGATAGAAATGATGCCATATTGCCCGATAAAATCTTTGGTAAACCTTATTTTATATGGACCAGTTCAGTAACTGTTGACTTCGGCCCATCACGATTATCCGTCACGTTCGAGTCGTTGGCCTAACGCCTTACACTGCACGACTAACATTTCACGGCAAGTACGCCTTACACTGCACATGTGAGACACCTACCGACCACTTTAACTACTATCATGCGAGTTTACATCGAATAGAGCTGCAAAATACACTTCGTATGTGTTTCCCTTTGGCGTTTGTAGGAAATTGTTATCTTTAATGAGAATTAAAATATTATACACAAAAAAAGGCTGTTAAAAAAATTGGCACTGTTAAAAAATTTGGTCAATTCCTGGAAAAAAATCAGGCACCTGGGTTGAATGGAACATGACTAACAACAAATCAGAAACCCTTCAGTTTCCAAAAATATTCAAGTAAAGAATAGTTAGTAATCTTCTCCACTTTATTATGGAGATTCACATTGCAACTATTATTGAGATTCAGGTTGTGAGCCTGCATACTTGTAGAAAAAATCTCTAACAGTAAGTATTCTTTGCTTGAATATTTTTGGAAACTGGGGATTTTTGTTAGTCACGTTCCATTTAATCCAGTTGCCTGACTTTTTCAAGGGAACTGTCAAAAAAACTTTTAACTGTGTACATTTTCCTCTAAATTTTTTTAATCTAGAACTCTACAGGCCTTACTAACGTTTTCACCAAATTTCATAATTTTTATCTCGCAGTACCAGTAACCAGTTAAATTAGCAGTTGAATTTGACACTGTGTTAACTTATCTGTACTTCACTAGACGAGGGTGTAACCCTTTTCAAGTACCTTGAGAATTTTTAGAAAAAAAAATGGCACGTCTTTGAAAAATCAAACAGCTGTTATTTAATAAGAGGTAGCTTCCTGTGTCGTTCTATAGAAAGTAGACCCGATGCACCTCGATTGCGCACAGCTTTCTCCCAAAGATCTATGATAATCTGTAGTTGATTGACAACAGGTCAGAAATATATAAAATCGTGGAGTTGCGCACAGTTTCTAGATGCGACGTTGCCAAATCTCAAGATAATTATGCTTAAGCAAATCATGAAATTGCACACAGAGCTTCAATACCTTGTAGAATAAGGTTAAATATGAAACATATGAAAAAAAAGAGTTTTTTTAAGCTACTATTTACTATATTACATTTCTGCTAGATAGACAAAATTCAATTTTTACAACTTTCGTCCTTGAAACTTGTGTCCTACAACTTTAAGTAATTCATTCTTGAAACTTAGCTCGGGACGGGCGTAAGCCATAGTGTTGTCACCGCCCATAAAATTCATTTTATCTTAAATTTAACTAATGTGTCATTTCAGAAAATCCTTGGGTAAGACAGGGAAACAAGTCCTTAAGGCCCTTTCAGCTAGCAAATTCTGTTCGCCAGTGGTTGCAACACGCTTCACTAGTACATTGCTGTTTATGGACTGTTTTGCATTACGAGAACAAAAGCCCCGCTGTGGACAATATTTGCAGATTTGCTGCGAACTGCTCTGCGGTTCTACGGCGAATACTACTTCCGTTCGTTGTCAGTACTCCACTGTTTCTTATGGGTGCCTTAGACTACGCGAACAACATTCGCTCGCAGGACTGGATAATGCACTTTTTTTTAAATTTATTATATGTCGTAAACTGTATATTTCTGACAGTATACTGCAACTTAACACTTGTGTAAATAATAATAATATAATTTTACATTATGAAGCGTAAGGGAAAGAAGGGGGAATGTGCATTTTTTTAAACAATCGAGTTTGCACTAGTAACAAGTACTGCATAATGACAGCTAACCGCTAGGAAAGTTTCCATCCAAAAGCTAATAAAAAAATCAAGCTATAGCGGTTTTAACAAATACGAAATACATGGGAGTAAATGAGAGAATTGGACCTTGAAAAGCGTTTTATTACTAGAAATCATCTTTCATGCACGTTCCCTCTTCTTTCCCTGTACGCTTCGTATGTGTTTTAATTTTTAAATGACTTTAAAATACGTTAAGATAAATTAGTACATTTTTTTCTTTTATAAGGTAAAGAAACATGTTTCTCTTTTTTAAAAATGTGAATTTCATTCATTACTTTTGTCTTCTTCCTGGTCATAAAACCTGCATTTTCTTCTTATTTTTTTCCTGTTAAAGCCCAGCCCTATGTCTTTACTTGCATGGAAACATTCACAGGGTGGTTAGATAATATTGAGAAAGGGAGAGGGGAGTTCTAAGAGGAAAACGCTTGTGTTTCACCATAGTTTTTACAAGGATTGTTATCAGAGCTGAAATTCAAGTGAATAAAAGTATTGTAAAAGTCCCATTCGAAATTTATTATTACTATTAAACACGTATATCTATTATATAAAGCTTAAATTCTATATGCTATACAAATCACCACCTATGGCCCAGTCTGAACCAAATTATGCATAGATCCTTTACTTGACTAAGTAAAGACCCAGATTAAGCTCTTCCCAATATGTAGGTCTACCCTGATGAGCCAAATTTCTTGCATTAAATATCAAATATATTCTTGTCTCTCAAATCCTCATCATCGTAAAAATCTTGCAGCATATTTTGCATGGGAACTTGACTTTACCATGGTTGTTGACTATGACCGATCGTAACATTAAAATGAATAAACATATGGAAAAGGAAAAATGTCTTAAGGTAACTGCCAAATACATTATGAGTCAAATTCCGACTATTTGCAACCTGTACGAAACTTCCACGATCTCTATATTTGGATATACGGAGATCATATGCTATTTATGGTCCCAGCATGTACTGTACGCTTAGTGGTTATATTTCATGGGACACTTAGATTACCAAATAACTTGCACTATTGTTAACACACACCGACTTGTTGTAAATAAACTCAAACGTCCAACGTGAAAGGACGTGTAATAGTTATTGACACTCATGCTACGCGTAGCTGTCCATTTTCCTTGGGGGAAGGGGCTGACTTATGAATCGAGGAACATATCTGTTACCAGAGAAATCTGTAAAAAAAATACACACACACTTGTTTCTAGCGCACGCGATTTTTTTTTTTTTTTAGCTTGCAGTCGCTAATCAGTCCAGTAGTATAGTTACACTTTGGGGTCAAACTTCCGCCTTTTTGCCCATTGGTAGCAGCTGTTGCTGCGTGCGCGTCTTTTGGTCGGGGGTACGCTGATTGGGCTTTGCAGCTGTTTGCTGATTGGCTGGGGTCTTTTTGTTAAAGGAACATCGCTATTGTTAATAAATAGTCTATTGTTAGTCATGGCAGTGTCAAGAACATGGGAGAAGATTTCGGTTCCCGAGAAGTATTTACGGGAAGCCGAGAGTGCAGCTGAGTTGTTGGCGGCGTCCGAGACTCCTGTTGCCCGCAGTCCTAGTCTTGAAGCTCCCGCTGGTGACTTGCAAGAAGTTGGTGAAATCGTGGAGGAGGAGGACCCCAAGTGTGGGTGTAAGAAAAATTGGATTGACGAGCGTTGTATCCATAAAGCAATTACTTCATGGATGCCTGAAGAGGAAGCTTTAATTTGTAATGGCTGTTTTTTTGATATGGGGAACCAGATGAA
>JAGDQP010026436.1:0-25924 GCA_022664845.1 Lepisma saccharinum
ACCAACACGGCGTTGAACCAACACGGCGTTGAACCAACACGGCGTTTGACCAACACGGCGTTGAACCAACACGGCGTTGGACCAACAATAAAATTGACAACGCCCCAGATATATAAAACCTAAAAATATAATAAAAAATATTATCTTAAATTATTTTTTGAGCACCTGCGTAGAACCAACACTGCGTTGGACCAACACCGGCATGAGACCAACACTTCGAAGTACCGGCGTTGGACCAACACGGCGTTGAACCAACACGGCGTTCGACCAACACAGATTTTTGCCCTGGGGTGTTGGTCGTACGCCGGTTCTTGCTGCTTGAGAGGCTGTTGGTCGTACGAAGTGTTGGTCCAACGACGCATCCCCATTGTAATGTGTATTTAATAGTGTGCATCAGGGTAAGGATGTGGATAATTACTAGAAAGGAAGTTGGGATCGTTCCGTAACTCACGCACTGAAGTCCTACTTTCTAAGTAATCCACCATTTTGTCGTGCTCGTGGGGCGTAAGTACAATTCCTTACAGAGTATTATTTATTTGTGTATGATCAAAGCTTATATGTGTGTCTACCTCATTTTCAGTGTTATATTTTCATATTGGTATAAAATCTCGCTTGCTGAATTCCACAGTTTAGTGATAGTTGATTATGTCTATTTTAAATACTTCAATTGGCACGTGGTTGCAATAGATATTCAAGATGTTGTTCAATATATTTTGCTAAAAGGCACATACGATGTAAAACTAGTAATTACTGCCCTGAAAGTAAGCGATCAATATAGTAAATATTCTTTAAATTTGTGTAAAGAAATATCACACGAGATATTTAAATTGAGACATTTCCTAGCAAGTTGGAGAACCATTTTGGCCAGATTTATTTCACATTTAAATTATCCCCATAGGACGCATGCCTGTGTGTAGATCGATTACACTTAATTGCTGGAAGTCTGTACGCGAAAACTTAATAAGGGCATGCTATAGGAACCCTTGTTCAATGTTCACTCATGGAAGAACTAAAGATAGTTTCTTATAGAAAATGTTGAACGAAGTGAGCAAGAGCCTGTGATCAAGTTACATGAAATTAATGATGCACTCAGCTAAAGCAGTAAAATTGGTGTTGAAGACCCTAATTGTATGTAATGCGGATTGAGGATGATATTAACGTTATTCTGTTTGTATTTTTTATTATCTGTGTAGTAGGTTTAAGCAATGGTAAGTTGGATGTGCGTGACTGTACCGGCTTTGGACCAGGCAATGTGTGCATAGAAAGTTTATGTAATAAAATGTTAGTAATTGAATTCTGCTGTAAATGCTTTGAGTTACATTATAGCACCACTCTGCCTAAAGCTTTTCCCGTATGTGCATGAGTCAATAAGTAACGAAAACTATATTCGTAAAGACAAAATATTATTTCTAACTTATAGTGATGGGGGGCAGAGTCCACTCGGTACCCGTTTATTGTAAGTGCTTGCTGTTTGTATTCTAGTATCAATTGCAGGTATTTGTATCTGATAGTTGAGACCTGGATTATCAGTGGCAGCGGTGGAGTGCATGCAAAAGCCGAAAGTGCCACGACACCACTACAGTATGTTTCTGAAAATATTTGACAATGAGAGAGGTGAGTTATCTTAACACTTCCTTTTTTATCGTAGGCAAGAGCTGACAATGTTTTGAATATGTGTCGAAAGATTGCATTCACTTCTTACCTACTATCCAGATGCGATTTTTGTCCTTAACACTGCTTCCAACAGCTCCTGCCACATGAGCTCCGAGGCTTTGCCCAACTATGCGAATCACTTTGTTGTTGCGTTCGTACAAGGCATCGGCGAAGACAGCAACGCATTTCCCAACAGGATATGTACTTCTTATAGCTCCAGAATAACAAGGGGCGGGCGCATAGTAATACCAGATGACTACAAATAAATTATATTTTGCTTCTTTAAGGATTCCTGAAAAGTTGCGAATTATTGCTAAAAAATCTTGAAGAATGCTACATTTATATGATATGCACTACATACAGCATATAAATGTAAGGATTTAAAATAGAAAAATGGAATTATACTAATACCAAGCAACAGTATAACATGGAGATAAATAATTAATTACAAAATATATTTACAAAGTTTCTGTTATCTGTCTTCCGCTATTTTGGCCCAAAAAGGTTATGTTAAGTACAGTGTGGTCTATTCATTAACGGTTTATATAAACTAGTCTAACCTTGAATTAATGGCGGACAAATAAACTAAACCTTCTTGACCTAAATAATGGCGAGTTACTAACAGGAAAAGCCTCAACGAACTTTACAATGAACGAAATATTCAAGATAGTCCATTTCATCAATACCATTCGCTTTGAAAAAACTTTCTATTAATTTAAAACTTACAAAACCACTTGTGTTGATTAGTAGTGACTTGCAAGGAACACGATCTGGAAAACACTCCAAGTACTGGTAGAGCAAAAATACTATTCAGATTATCAACTCGACCACATCCGTTGATTCACCCATTCGGATCGAGAATTTAGTGCATTTAATTCGTTAAATGAAAGTAGCTTTCACGTTCTCTGCCAAGTTCTCGATACCTGGCGAGATTTTGCTATTTAACAGAGGCATTATTTCTGTGGCCTTTTCATCGAGTTTACATTTAACAATGTCATTGACAGAAGGTTTGATACAGTGTTCAGCGATTGTATGTACTTCACCTGCTTGAGAAACTCGGTAATTGACTAAATAGGACCATCAAAGTATTTTCATTAACTGATTTTGATAGATAGGATATAGTTTATCTGACCATGCCCATACTTTCATCAGAAGAAATCAGCTGATTTGCCCTTAGATTCTGCATGGGCTTTGCCAAAATGGTAGCGCATATTTGCTGGGAGCATCGCAATTTTTGACAACACTTTGCCGCATATTACGCACTGTAGCTTGTTGTCACTGGTCTCAACGAACCCAAAATCAAAATAGGAATCATGATACTTCATTTTTAATGTATTTCTTCCTGTGATGCCGGTCTCCGAAGAATTAGTAGGCATTTGGTGCAATGCTTCTGAAGGTTTTAGTGCATTCGCGGTCGCTAATTCGTCCCCAAACTCTTCATGGTGTCTAGTAATCGTAGCACTAGTAACTGCTTCATCTTGTTCCGCGCTTGAATTAACAAATACCTAGGTAATATTTGAATCAGGTGACATACTTTACTCTTCCATTTGAGCCTTTGGATACGGAGCTTTTCGCGTTCGATAACAGCACTTTACCGAGCCAATTTACACAATTTCGCATTTAATTAATTTTTCGCATATATAATAAAATCTAATTAATAGTATGTAAAAACTAAACCGTAAGGAGAAACCCAACTTACACATTTCTAACTAATTATGTAGTACAGTGCTGAAGTTGGAAACATATTTTAGGCGGAACTGAACAATTATAAACCCATAAATATATAAAAATACATTTCTATTTAATTTTACAATTGCAAAAGGATAACCATGCAATGTACCTCTTAACAACAATCAGCCACATATTATGAATTTCGTGATAAGAATTGCTAAAACACGTATAATCAACAGCAAATTAACTACAGAAAAAGAATCGCTAGTGGTTTAAGTTATTGTTTAAAAAAGAAATATATTATAATGTTATATAAATTGTCAGGGCAAGAATACAAACTCATGATGCTACTAACAGTTCAGATTAAACTTATTGTCAAAATGTACATATTTCGAAGACACTTTCCAGATTATTCCATCTGTACCTTCGTGATTTTATGCCAGTACTCTCTCGCGATGTTTCCGTGGTTGGTACACTCAGTCTTCTATCAAATTGAGTACCAGAGTGTCCTTGGCATTCCTGGGCCCCTTGGGAGGTAAAGACAATCGAGCGTGGGGCTGATCACCCCCTTCATCTTGTGCCGTAGGTTGAGAATATATGGAGCGCTGTCCCATGCACCGTTCACGGCGCGTGCGCTTCGCACAGGTGTAATCTTTAGCTTTTACTCTCGAGGCTAGATTTTAGTTATGTCGGCACTCCATTCCGACGCGTTTCGGCACAACTTCAACACTAACTACAGATATGACTTTATTATCACAATGACTGACAAATTACAATAGAACTCGGTTATAACGACATCGAAGGGAACTGAAAAATAGTGCCGTTATAACCGAGTGTTGTTGTAATCTAGTTTTATGCTATAAGTCGAGTAAGATGGAAAATGATGCAGAACAAACTTAATTAGGTCTATAGTTTAGATTGTATTCACTTGAAAACCTGGCATTAACAGTGCAAGTCGATATACAACATAAAGTACAGTACTTGATTAAAGTTCAGCCGTGTAAGATGGTAAAAGATGACATAACGCAAAATACAGTACTGTATTAAATTCCACGGAACAGTAAGATTAATCTGACTAAATCCACGACAAAAATCAGCTTTCCGTCTTCCATTCTGAATTTCACGTATGACTTCAACTGTTTCTTTCGAAATTAAAGCTATGTTTTCTCTAGCTATGCTGAACCTTTAAACTAGTGAATGTAGTACTACTACTGATCATCCGAGGGTGACAATGGTGTGTGGAGCTTCCTTGTAACAGTTTCCGAAGGTCATTGACAGAAGGGGGAGGGTATAGAAACTCTGGACACAGCCTCGAGTTCTCAAAGTCAAGCAGCAATAGATTTGAAAAACAATATTCCTTATCTTTACCCTATGTCTTTGTTTCCAGTGTTATCTTACTTCAAGCGCCCCTCCCCCCCCGCACCCAGGTACTCATAGTGAAACCTAACGGTGCTGTTTAAAAATAAGGAGTCGTCTGTAAAGGATAGAGAAAAGGGGAGAATGGAAGTTCATTTCTTTCTTTAAAAGTTTGGCAATATGATTTTCCTTTCTTCAGCAGCTGAACAGTGGGTCGGAAATGATGATTTATGACTGAAGCGATTTACCCTTTAGATCAAGAATCTCCAGAAAAATAGCCCGAAGAGACGATACAAACAGGTTCTTGGAAAACTGTCTAAACTGAGGTGTAAAATGACGTTATGTGCGAGGTTGACGCAATTATATTTGTCGCTTTAAGCGAGGTTAAAAAACACATTTCTTATGAGGAATATGTTGGTACTACAGAAAACATGACGCTATAGGCGATTTGTCGTTATAAACGAGTTACACTGTATTTACCTTCCAATAGTATTTTAAACGTAGGACTCTTCTCTGTTTGTCCGAGCCCATGGATGAGCAAAGTATCGTTTCTGGACGGCTCCCAACCGTATTCCTCCAAATTACTTACATCTTTTTCAGTTACTTCCGTACGATTGGATACATTTCTGGAAAATAAATAAATCTGTTACTAGATGATCCATATTTTGAGAAAAGATGCGGACAAAACCGGTTTCATCTATCTTAAAGAAATATTATTTTCTAAAATTCTAATTCAAAATCCGAGGTGTGATTGTTTATGAAAGGTTTTTCGATTTTTCTTTCAGAACTGGATTTTCGCTCTTTTAGTACAATTCTTATAATGTTTAGTCCTGTTACTATATCACATTGTCCATCTGTGTGTAAAGCAGGTTAGCACTAACCAAATTACTGAAATCAAATACACAGATTTCAGATCCAATTCAGTAGCCTTGATTTATCACGTTTTTAATATGACTGCTAGTATTTTTTTTATATATAGTTGTTCTTATATGGTAACATGCTTTCTGGAGTGTGTAATAGGTTACTTTTAGATTTGGGGGAGGTATCTAAAATCCACCCAACTTAGCCAACTAACCATGGGATGACTAGTTGTACCATGAAAACAGAGCTGAAACCGGGTCACTTTTGGTAACCCGGTCTAACCCGAATATAGGTGATCCTGAGAACGGGTCTGAAACTTGGCCGGAAAGATCCGGTTCGAAACTCGACCCGATTGACACGATCCGAAGCTTGACCCGAATAACCCAATTGACTAGGTCTTGATCCGAATGACTCAGGACTCGGTCTTGACCGAAATCACCAGACTGAGTTAAGTCTGTGACTCCATAATTGAATCTTTACCAATTGACCCGGTGGCAAGATCATGACCAAGTGACCGGTCTTGTTTCTGTAGTTAGAAACAATCCATTTTATAAAGTTAGATTACTTAAGAAGTGAACTACGTATGGGAACTTCATATTTGAGAGTTTTAAAAGACTTTAATGCTTCTATCCTATTTAATACCTCAAACACAAAATCCTTTCAGAATTGCCTTCGGAGGAAGTACTTGTACTTCCCTGGGAGGAAATGGTATTTTTTGTTCTTTCCGGGGATATAGGACTATTTCCATGTGTTATTACTATCGTTAGGAACTTTTCGGCGTCGTATTTTTTTGTACTCTGGGGGATTACATACCCCTGCTCCCGGTCATCGCAGATGGAAAGACTCTTCAATCGCAACAGTGTAAAATAAGGAAAGGATGAAATATCTGCTTCGCCCTCCTTACCACTGGGTCAAAATCGGGTCATGGGGTCAGAACCATTGTCCTTCTTTGACAAAAATGCCACAAGTCTATACATCGATGGCTGGTAGATAGCATAAATATTCTATGGATTTTGCATATAGCTCATTAAGTAAGGCGTCACTTCTTTTCCATCTCCTGTAAAATTCCAGTCAAATTCCGGCATGGCACTTCCAACATAGGCCCTGACCAACATCTTCCTGAATCATTTCACCTCCCCTATCCCAGTCTGAGCCTTAGATACTTAAATATCATCAATAAGAATCAAATTCCTGTAAACTTATACTTTTTTGAGTTTTGATACTTTTCTTGTAAACGTGCGATATGTTCTGCCTCCACTATAGAATTTCATTCTTTTAAGCAAGACGTCTAAAAGAGTTTATGTGGCTGGGAGGTTTTTCTTTAGAAACTTTCTCTGAAATTTCCTTTCTACCTCCCCTACATACATAATAGCCCTATGCAAGTGCTGTCATTGGAAAGCCTAGTCAGATATGAACAAAATGAGATATGAAATGTAATTGTGTGACAAAATTATAATAGCAGATATGTGTATTCTTTATGAAAGTGTATAATTTCGGCCAAAACAACCATGAGTTGTAAGGGTTAGATAACCTTGATATGAATTTGATATAACAGTTGACCTTAATAATGACGCTATAACACATATCTGACCACAGATTTTTTTAAAACAAGAATTGTGTCATTAAACATGAATTTAGGGATAAAAAGGGCTGAGATGGACAAAGTATTTTCCATTCGGTGACCATTTTGAATTTTGGAAAAACATGCCACCAGAAACCCATTCCAATTTGTTTGCGACGGTTTTTGAAAATCTTATGTCCGTACCTAACAAAGTGCCAAATTTCAGGAGCTTGACACCAAGTGCATGATTCCTCAATTATTAAGGGCATTTCCACTCCACTAAAAAGAGAAGAAAATTTAAAAATTTCATTTCAAGGATTTAGCGAAAAGGAAGAGATAAAAGCCACAATCCCTTAGAAGATTACATCTGGTAGCCCTAGACAGAAGTTACTTTCGAATGTTTCATTTTAAATGAAACAATGACATTTTTCGAAGAATATTTAATCTTCAAACAGGGGAGAAAACCGGGGAGCAAAATAGCCGCGGATAAATGCCTTAACCTGGAAACCAGGGATGAATGGTCAACCTAAGTGCAACTGACGTCTTTTCGTTATTTTTTTAATAATTGGGACAAAACTTAAAATCGAGTTTAGAGTAAACTGTTTTTTATTTAATTCGTTTTGGCACAGGACTATCTACTTGTGTGAATGTCAAGTAGAAGGGTCGAGACGGAGAGACAGCAATAGCCGAGATGAACGAAGTAAAGGGTAACTAGGAAGCAGGTAAATTTCTCATCATGGTCGTGTGCATAAACGGAAAAGAAGGTATTGGTAAATAAGCGTCGGTTCATCAAGTATCTACCAATACTAACCTATCATGAAGGAAATTACATCTAAACATACTAAGCAATCAGTATTAATATTTCTACTCTATCGTATGTAAATGGTTATCTTATCCAATCGGCTTGAGCCTTAGATGACTACAGACCATAAAATAATTTCAAATAATTAGGCAACCCAACAGTTAATGCTCCTGTTTTCTCATAGTTTACGAAGTAAAATCTAATAATAATAATTACTTCTTGCAGTAGTTTATCGGGGCTAATTATAAGACCGTATGCCGGGCTGTATACACCTAATTTCAGTCTTTTCGTTATTTTCCTGTTCACAAAAAATATTTAGAGGGTCGTAAACAAATTCAGGCAGTGTACTTGGGAGTGATAAATAAATTAAACTTCTGCGCTACAATTTCCCTTCAATTTCGTTATTAAACGAATAGTGCGTTCATGATTAGTGGTTTTAACGAAGTACACTAAATAGCAGCAAATCCCGTCTGTACACGTAAAAATATTTTGTTTTGGATTACCCATTTAAACGCGCATAGCTTTCATTCAGGGAAGTCTCTTTGAATCTTTATAATGCGTTACCAAAGAAAATAATAAAAAAGTGAATCTTGCTATACTGTGCATAGTATACAAAAATTTCTGTCCTCCAGACTACTCGTCAGATGGCCGCACAAGTCTAAGATCACGTGATACCGCCGAGAAATGTCATTGGCGGTAAATTATTATTAATTTTCATTGGCTAAGATGTCAATGAAGTTTTCGACCATATTGGTCGTTATGTTTCAGAAAAAAAAATGTTTATCAAATTTAATATTGTTTACCTTCTATATTGGTTTATAGTGTTTTATTCTTTAGAAATAGATTGCTCCTTATCTCATCTTTGCTTTCTACACTTACGTTTTCTTTTCCCTTTATCTTATATCCATTTTCGTCTGTACGAGGTAATAAGAGTTCTTCCAAGATACTTACAATTCTTCCTCTTCGTTCAGCTACGTAAATAAAGAATAACGGTTGCTTGGTTAGGAACAAGGATGTTTAGAAACTGAATGCACCAGGTCTGGGCGCAACTGTCGCTACTATCGAGGCATACGTGAGGACTTCTAGCATGAACTTATTTTCTTTGGCGTTACTCGTGCACCGTGTGTGTACTATTTGAGATGAGCCGAAAGTTGATTCTAGTGTCCTGTAGATGGCAGTGAGAACCGCTGTATGTTTCGGGATGAATGGGCTCTTCAGTTATGTTTAATTTTCAAATGTTTTAAACTGTTTTCAAACTGGTTACATATTTACAAGTAACTGAATCTTTGTATGTATTTTGAAACTTTCTTACACGTTTTAGATATAATAAAATGAAATATTCCGCAGATAAATATTACATGTAAGGTTGAAATCGTATTTCGCATTACAATACATTAAATGCAGATAGCCCCACTCTGCGAATGAGAAAGCGTTATTTTCCTCGCTTATGAATCAATTACGTATCAGAATGCCAACATTCCTGTTACCAGATACACAAATCTAAAATTTGCATCAGCAACACCGAAAATCTATTTTAGTATAAAAGAGACCCAGCCTACATATACCCACACGAGAAAATTGTTGAGTTACGTGCCAAGGGAAGAACATGAGGTACCAGTACCAGGAAATATCCCGTTCTTCCCCTCTACAAATAATACCAGACTCTTTTTAAGTTTTACCTGTAAGAGGCAGGGGTGAAAGTACAATGGCGCAAAACTCCGCATTCGGGGAGCCACTCTTCCAAGGGGGCGCTTTACCGTAACCTCTCAATGAGCCGAATCGACCTCCGGCCTTGTTTTTTTCTCTTAAGGAAGGGACATAAAATGTAGTTATGCCTCTGACTAAAAGTTAGGCCGAGTCCCTGCGTTTTGCGACCGTGTATGTTGCAATCATAGAGAATACCATGCACTTTGTGACCCCCTGGAAAATGAATCGTATGTTTTGCGACCAATCTACTTATTTTAGAGTCGGCGAGGTCAGCAACATTGCTCGGTCCCTTGGAAGTCTGGGGTTCCGCAAAGCTAATCTAAGGTGACAGTTTTCGCTCAGTGAACCAATTTTCAAAAATTCCCCAGATGGAAGCAATTGTATCTCGAATTTCCAAATGCAGTGAACACATGTAGAATGAGCAATTAACGCGGAAAACACTAAATAAGGAGGGAAAACCACGGACGGAACGGAAAACAGTAACCCGCCTTCGCTCGCTCCCACTTACTCGGCATTAATTCGTGTCTGTGCGTGACGTTCGCGTGGTTTTATATTAAATTCTCTGCAAAGTTTCTTTACTACAACTATATGTATATGAAATTTTTAAAAGTAATGAATTCGTATGTTTCCCAATATCAACTGGGAGTCGCCGTGGCTCAACGCGTCGGACTGCGAATTGGGCTTCAAATCCCGGTCACGGCGCGGGAGACTTTTCTCGCAGTGTTCCCATGCCTGGTGCTGTGAGGCGAGCTCATTCACCTATCAAATTGAGTACCAGGGTGTTCTTAGAATTCCCAGGCACCTTGTGAGGTAAAAGCGTTCGAGCGTGGGGCTCACCACCACACTTCACTTCAATTTATAAGTTTTGCTTTGCGTTTAAACTTTCGTTTGAGACTACAGTAATTAAATTTACGTCAACATAATGTGATAGTTATGCGTTATATTATTGGCAATACTTACGGATAGAAATAAATATGTATATTTTTATCTGGACAGCCGTCTATTTTTCCACTTGCACAGTAAGGATGAGCCGTAAAATTGGTTGATTGCGTCACCTTATCATCACAGTCACTTGCATCTACAAAAGGGAAAAAAAAAACACGGTTAAAATCTTAATTTAATGATTAACTATATACCTTTGACAATACAAATACTGGGCCATCTTTTGTTGGAGATCGTTGCTTTAGATTATCCTTAATAAGATGTTTGTTTTCGTTTGGACGGAAAATTAAACTGTTCTTTCTCTCATAGTTAAAGGGGTATAGAATTTATAGCAATCCGAATAATGTAGAACTAAATCCAGCGTGGAAAATTGTGATGCAAACGATTAACAAAAATATTTATAGGAACAAAAATTGAATCCTACAAAAAGCAGGGGGAAAAAAAGAAAGGAAACGCTACAATGCAAACGAGCGTCTCATCGCAGTATCGACAGAAATTATCATACCATCATGATGGAGGAGGAAAGCTATCCGGAGGAAAATCACTGAGACCTTTCAAACGACATATCTACCACCTACGCAACACTAGTACTTCCTGAGTTGAAAGTTATCGACAGACAGAATGATTAATATAAGGCTTCCCAGCTTTTGTTACTGAAGCTTAAAACCCGGGCCAAACAGCGTCAACAAGCGTTGACTTGTGAGAGCTGAAAGTTTTGCCAATTTTGGACTGTTTCCTGTCGTATTTAGTCGAGAATAGAGCTCATTTGGCCGGGAAGAATGGTATATACACAATATAATAAAGCACGTACTGATTATAATTTCCGAAAATTATAACCCCAATGAAATTCTAACATCACTTGTTTGCAACGTGTAATATTCGAGTAAAAAAATTATTATATTTACAAAATTGTTACAAATTTTAATTAAATAATTAACAGTAAAACACAATAAAAATAAAAACGTTCAAAAAATGTTCTGTTTTCAGTACAATTGTCACGTTTTATCAATGTGACAGTTAACTTGCAAGTGATAAAAAACATGACGTTTTCTGTTTATATCAACTGCTAATCCAGCTACCAACTGGAATGCCATCTATGAGTCCCGTGGAATACGCTATCTGTTAGTCTTTTTGTTTTCATTTTCGTACTTTGAGTGAATAGTCAATTGAAACACGTGTTAACAACAAGAAACACCACGTGTTTCCATTGGCTACTCACCCTAATCGCAAGCAACGCAAGCGGGCTTGAAAATGAGCCCTCAGTCTCTTATGTAGCTTTGTAAAAGGAAGTAGTTTTTTTTTTTAAAAAAAACAAAGACTTGTGACTATATGATATATGTGGAAAATATGATAAACAAATGAATACCAAAGAGAGAGGAAGTGCTTTGTTCATTTTTGGCAAAATTTACATAAGTTAGGCTCTTTGAAGGGCGTTTTTAACAAGCTATCATGTATGCGGATAGCATGCGTAGTCGGACTTCTACAACCAAATCTTTGTTTGATATGCAGGTACACACACAATGCTAATTCTAAACTTGAAAAACGCTCTCCTGTAAAAGCGATAAAATGAACAAAACACGTTCTTTTCCTGTGATCTTAAAATGTAACAAAAATTTGCAAAGGAACTTACCTGTTAAAGCTATAGTCCATAAAATATATAACAAAAGAATTCTGGTTAAATGCATATTTGAAATTGAATCTGAGGCTTCGTAGGTAGAAAAAAGAGGATGTAGATTTTACTTCACACTAAAATTATAAGAATCAATTGTCACCATTAATCAAAATCCCTAAAACTCCCTATATCACCAATCGTGTGAAAAAGGCTTGTGTTGCCTTCTTGGGTCTCGAACGAGCATGGTAAATTAGGAGTCCTGTGAATTTTCTCGATCAACTATTCGTTGTTATTTAATGTTTCTGATTGGCTACTTTTTTATCTACTTGGATCATTAGTATCAGGCCATCTACAGGTATTCGCTTCAACTTCTTGCTTTCCATACGTTATCTTAATTTTACGATGGTGTCACAAGTAATATTAAGATATAAAAAAACATAACTCAAAGAAAATCAAATAACTTGTACGAGAATCAGGATTATTGCACAACAAACAATATAACATTATTATCGCAAAGTAAAAAATAAATTAGTGCATTGCACGGTAGAAACCAGAAACGTTGCACTTAATAATCTGTGACAACACTATTTTCTTTTACACTGACATTTTTTTTTTCTTCGATGACACAGTATAAGTAGGCCAAGTGCAGAGAAAACACTCGTATAGCCAGATCATTCAGTTTGACAGGAGAGAATACTAAAAAATATGTATATTGTGTGGTTGCATTTTAAAACAAAGTGTTTTTTCCGTATTCTATCACTCACTGTCTTGATATGGGTGTTCCGAAATTCACGAACCAATTTGAATATTTTATTTACGTGACGGCGGATGAATTAATAGGTTTCAGAGCCCTTTTATGCATGCGACATTTGGCGTTCGTTCAACAAATTTGTACCTGTGCTATTAGTGCTTCTTCGGAGAGAGGATGGATCCGTACGTGATCTGTTTTGCGTATCGATGAATTGCAGTGAAGACGAGAAAGAAAGTGGACCGTTCATCCCATCAATTCTGCAAGATTTGTTGATGGGTCATTTGACAACCATGAATATTTCGCAAGTACCCGGGTCATACTTTGATATACCCCTGGCCGCTACCTACCCCATTCCTTCTCCACGTTGCTGCAATAAGAAATGACTCATGCATATTGACCACACTATGGTTTCCTTTTACTTTACAGTTTGAACGAATTAAATTTTAACGCTTGTGAATATTACAAAAATCGAAAATTATGTAAAGTAGTACTAATAGAATAGTAACAAAATTTCCCACTACTTGTAATTCATGTTTTGCAAGTTAATGAGAAATGGAAAAAAAAATAGTACTGTTGAAACGCGCCAAGCATCTTTACAAATCCTCCACGAAAAATATTTATAAACCTGTTCCAGTTATACGCGCTAAAATAAAAATCTTCTGGTGTATGCTTGAGTATATAATTTTTTAATTCATTTAAAGGCCTTTAGGCAATTTTGACTCAGGTCGGATGATGATCAGACGAAATGGTGGAATAGAAAGGGGAGAACCCCGACAAAACCCACGCACGTGGTGTTTGTCCACCAGATCTAACGTGTTTTGTTTCCAATCCCCGTTACAATGACTATAAAGTTTAGGAGTGCTAGTGATAGCTCTATTTATCGATATAAACAAGGGGAAATCAGTACTGACTAATCTTGAGTTGTCAAAGCTGTTGCTATAGGATGCTTACGTGAAACCAAGGTATTAGCTATAACTACGGTGAATGTAGTACTTTTATTGCATAAGATACAGTTATCATAGGACTTATACATCCAAGCATCTTATATTCAAGGTTTCATCTGAATTCATTGTTACACAAGGATTATTCACTAGAGAGCGGTTACACAGTCAAATAAAATGAACTGAATAAAGTGAACAACCAAATTAAACACAAGGATCACACGCTATAATCCGTGATAAAATTCTTCTCATACTCACTAAATGAATGTAGGTTCCTCGTGTGTTCATAAAGCGTATACAAGGATTCTCATGTGTTCATAAAGCAAATATGAAGTTTCTCCCCTGTATGGTATGGTCAAAAATTATTTTACTTAAACGTTAGACTTATCCCCCACTGCGCGATCAACTTTAAGGATATGTTTACATACGAATTACGGATAAGGCTTTTCACCTGTATGCATATATGAGTTTGAATATCACTCAAATCAATGAATCTACTTAACTAACGTAATTAACACACCGTTCCTCAACGTCTCACTTTTTCATTTACCACTAGTTCGACGAAGATTCTAATAGACTTCACTGAAGAGTAACTTTGTCATCTATACAAAGTTTTAAATAAAAACTGATTGACGATCATCACTCTTCTACCTACTAGTGACGAAGGAGTACAACGTAAAATATAGTTATGAGTAATAACAATGAGTAACGCCAAATAGTATGTTTGTTCAATGGTAACGATCACTGAATTCAACTTTCTCACAAGTTTTGTTTTATAAATGGTACACATACAAAACAGCACAACTATTTGAGCTTGATGATATTGTCCACACTTATACGAAAATGCTAACTTTTACTGCGTAATGGAGTTTCATTTAATTCCCTCTTGTTACGAGCTAGATACAGTTTTTCGTGCACTATCGATGTGAATACACTTAAGAATAATAACTTATTGTTCACGCCGGATCAGATTTGTGTCTCGATTAACAAGTAGTCCTACATTACTTAAAACCAAAGTATTCAAAACGGAAATTTTTAGATCAGATATTGTCTGTGTGCAACGAACTTCTTGTTTGCGTCGATGAATAATATACTTCCACCAAAGAAACGACTGACATAACGTCTTCTGTACCTAAACGACGTCACTTCTACTAAAAACTATAGTGGCTGTCTGTGCATTCAATGACTGACGATCGCTCTGCCGTAGGTTAACTGTAATACTGAACAACAGGAAAACTGATAACTAATGTACCCTTTGCTATTCAATGACGTTATCCGTGTCCTCAATGACTGTTCACTCTCTCCTGGACGGCAACTCGGAGTAGAAAGCACAACCCTGTTGCTCCCATAGATTAATGAGGACTAGATAATCCAGCGAGCCCCTAACAGGGAAATCTGAGCGACAGTAGCGCTCTTCGTATAAGAGGGAAGCAACACCAAACAAAAACGAATCGATATTCAGTACTTCGCTGCGTTCGCGCCGACATTTAAATGCACAAGGAATTCAGTCAAGTCAGTCGTTGCCCGGAGATTCATAGTAACCTTGCGGAGATTGGCGTGGCATGTTGATTGCAAGTCGAGTGCGATAACTATTTTTAAATTCCCCGGTTATATGGTAGTCAAACCCCAAATGTCACCATCTATCATGTCTTAGTTAAGTCTATAATCTTTTAACCGTTCCCTTAATGGGAATATGAAATGGTAAGGAATTAAAAAAATGTTTAAAAACGTTTAAACTGAACGTTATGTTTCAACGTCCCCTATTATGTTTCAACGCAACGGGTCTCCTGTAAAGAATAAGTGTTCGAGAGCGACGGCTAACCAAAGAGGTCTTGCTGGCGCAAATTGCTTTCCCGAAAGCGATCATTTATTTTCCACATACGGGTTTCGTTCTCAGAGACTAATCACCAGAAGTACTATTATTATTCGTCGTCAGGGGCCCCGATACGATAATAGGTATAAAATAAAATAGCGTTGAATGTGTAAGGGTAAAGTGGAATGCAAGTCCATCATAAAATAATTTTCTTTGATCATATTAGGACTGGAGATCTTCTTGCAATACCTACACTAATTCACTTTTATCAGAGATCCTTATTTGAGGTGTCTTTTTTATTGTTTTAATAGTATATAGAATATACTTTCTAATAAGTGTCTGATAATTAATTTTATAGTAACTTATTAACTAATATATTTTTATTAGATACACATTCCAACTTGCCGCAAGCATTTTCGCCAATCTCAACCGTTAAGAATGGGCCTTCAAAATATTCATGGTAGCTTTGGGATAGCGGTATAAACGATTGGGATTTCCTAGTCAAGTGAGTGATGTAAACGGTTGGGATATGCATATATAATATATAAATCCATTGCTATATTAAACACGCAGAACAACTTAAGAAACAAAGTTTCACACGATGAAAGCGTGGTAATCATTATACTATAAAAATTTTAGGATCTAAACGGCTATATCCTTGGATTGTTTAAAGAGCTATCTTTACATGCCGACCACAGGAAAAGAACGTAGGAGTGCCATCTATTTGCTCTTTGAAAGGTCTTTTAAACAATTTCATGCAAGAAAGGCATAATCCGTGGCTGGCCGTGTGGTATGTGGCAGTAGGCCAACGGCTCGAAGGTCCTGGGTTCGAGTCCTGGCAGGGGCATAGATGTGGATTTTATTAGCTACGGGGAGAATCGTGACGGGCCGAAGTCCAAAGTTACTAGACACCCATATAAAAACAAAATTTACCGAAGTTTACGGTAAATCTTTATTTCATATGCTGGTTTACGTAATTTTGAGTACAAAATTTACCGAAGTTTACGGTAAATCTTTATTTCACATGCTGGTTTACTTAATTTTGAGTATGATATTTTAAAATTATCTTTTAAAAAATCAATAAAAAGGACAAAGCACGTTTTCTTTTCTGTGGTCTTTATATGCAATATATATTAGCATTTGGCAAATGCATGGTAGAAATAATTAATTCTGAGTAAACACACTGAAAAAATAGCTGTGTTAATTCAACACAATACGGTGTCCCAGCGTCACTACCACTTTTTGTGTGTTAAATCAACACAACACACGGTGTTGATTTCGGAAGTGTGAAAAAGAAAAGTTACGGATGCAGTGGGATTTGAACATGAATTCCCCAGTTAGAAGTCGAGCGTTTTACCGACTTAGCTAAACTGTCAGTTAACAACATTTGAATTAAACGACTACACTATAAATTTAAACAGTGTATGGGTTCAAATATATGTTGCTGAACCCCCAAAACAAACTAAGTTACTTGCACGACTTATACCATGGTTTAATCGCTTCTTATTTTTGTCAATTGAGAACCAGAATTCCCATTCATTGAGAATATTCTATTTCTATGAAAGCAAGCAAGATGGCAGCAAGATGACACCAAACGCTTGAGCAGCATTACTGCTTTCTTATCGTAACATGCCAAATCTGCGCTTGCTTTCATATAAATGGAACATTCTCAATAAATGGGGATTGTGATCCCTAATTGACTAATGGAAAAGTGATTAAATCATGGCATAAGTCGTGAGTGTGTTTTTGTGATTCAGCAACATTTTTTTATCTTCTATATTGTTTCAATCTAATGATTTTTTCGTCTGACGATTTAGCGAAGTCGGTAAGACGCTCGACTTCTAACTGAGCAACCCATATTCAAATCTAGCTGCAGCCGTAACTTTTTTTTCTCCCAGTACCGAAATCAACACCGTGTGTTGTGTTGATTTAACACACAAAAGTGGTAGTCACCCTGGGACACCGCAGTGTTGAATTAACACAGCTATTTTTTACTGTGCAGTAGCTACAAGACTTCTGAGATTTCGACTTCCTCGATGCTTTTGTACTGCGCTGATTTTTAATTATTCCTAATAAATACAAATATAGCCCGGAGACCATGTTAGAGTACAGAATAACAAAAATCACGAAGAAAAATTGAGACTGCTGTGAAAGCTGCTATTCGGTATTTGCCTCACTGGACTGAGGAAATGCAGAGAAAACCTGTCAAAATTGCAGACGCATAGATTCGAAACCTGGACGTTCCAAACGCCCTACTATTGAGAGGTTTCGAAAAGAACAAAGCAAGCAATATTTACAACTTTAATGAAGATACCAATACGGCACGGCATTTGTCTAACAGAACTGTGAAAATCAGAAATACTGTAAGAGTTAGTGGTATACAGGCCGATAGTTCTGAAACTTTCGTGAGAAAATAGGAAAATGTGATCAGGATTGTAAAATTGGCTTTGTGACGTTTTGCAATTCAGGTCTTCAATTTGGTTTCTCGCAAAATAGACATTTGAAAAGTACACGATTAGTGGTATTATTTAAATGAGAAACACATTAAATTTCCGCTCCATTGCATTTTCCCCATCGTAATGCATTACTTATATGACATTGGTTGCAAGCTGGATCGATTTAGTCGTGCAACTATTTTGTTACAGGGAGTGATAATAAAGATATTATTATTCTAAATTTATATTTCTATCCGAAACCAAACTTCATAACTATTCGTTATTAATCAAATCATGTTAGCCGCTTCGTATAATAAAAACAAAGCAGTTTCTCTTTTCAAAGTAGCATGAAAAACTGAAAAAAAAAAACAACTTCAGCGTACAGTTTTTAGTTATTTTTTTAAACATAACTATCTTCAATACATATTTTTTACAAGAACTAGCTATTTAAGTATATCAAAACAATGTTTGATGCCCCTGAATAAAAAAGTTCTTCAAAGTGGTAATGAGAAATTAAAAAGAAAATTGTTCTTCCACCAATTTTCGCGCTAATCATTTTTTACGGGAATTCTACATCATTCAATTCTACTTCAAATTTCGGTTTAAATGACATGATTTGTCACTGGTAAACAAGATTAAACCTTTTCTTAAAGTAGTTTTGCACTTCATGCAGTCAGTCCATACGGCAGGTTAGTCCCCATGCAAAAGTAGATGAAGAGAAGCTAACCTCAGATCTAGCTTCAGATACAATCCCGCATTTAATGTGGTAGGGTTCTTTCAACATGGGATCTATACTCAAATCTGAAGTCACTTTCTTTGTATCTGCTTTATTCAGACACTAGCATGCCGTAGAAGCCGAGAACATATAGTGCAAGAACTAGTATAAAGGTATGGGCGGATTTAGGAGAGATACCCTGGTGGGGGTGGGGTGGGGGCAACACTTTAAAATCTATCGTTTAGAATGAAAAAATTAAAGTCATTCTGAAACGACTGGGGAACAATGGCCCCCATGCCCCCCATAAATCCGCCCATGTATAAATGGCACGTTTAGCCTTACAAGATTAAAATGACGTCATAAATCAAGGTGTCTGAACCCAAATCTGAAGCCCGGATATTTTCTTCCTGCTGTCCCTATTTCTTGGGACAGATAGAGACTTTTGATACAGCCTATATTTATAGGGCTGTAGATTGATACGGGCAGGGAGGGGTTTGTCAGGTACTGTGTTTTTATAAGAACGTAAGTGATAAACAAAACATGGCGCTACAGTTGCTCTACAATTTCAGTAAGTGAGCAAGTTCCTGATATCTGGACTGTTTATTCATCCTTATTAACCTGTATTTTGGAAAGCATGCACATGTGTGAATATATTTCTCTGATTGCTAATTTGAACGCGTTTAGGCTTTTCATCGGGAAAATAGTTTTATTGAAGTATAATGAGCTACTTAAACCTTCATATAACTCTCTATTATTTGACATTAACGAGTAATATATTTGATCCTCGATAGATGACAGCGAAAACAGTTGAACTTTTCGAGGTAAAAGAATTTTTAAGTCATGGTTATTTTTGAAGAATTTTACATTATTTTCATATAGTTTTATTATTTACAAGTAGGTTCATTTGTGAATGTTGTTTCAAACGTATATTAAATATTTTAAACGTAGTAAAATTCATTATTTCATGCATGGTTTCTGTGTTACCGTAGGTATACCAAACTGGGGGGAGGGGGGGGGACTGGCGACGAATAATAATAGTATGAATAATAATAGTCTCTGAAAACGAAACTCCAACGTGGAAAATAAATTCTCTCTTTTCGAAACGTTTTGCAGTAGTTTCAGGGACTTGTAGAACCAGCTAAATATCTCTAATGAAAGACGGTCAAGTCTTACAAAAGATCGCATTAAATTTCCTCTAACCTAGCGTGTCAAGTCGCTGGTATACTACATGACGGGTTCCATAAACATCGGTGCCTGGTCATGTTTACACGTTATTTCCTGGAATACATACACATATTCTTGAATTTCTTTTTGGCAAAGCTATTCTTGTTTTCTCTTTATGTTTTCGTCTTGTCTTTTCGTCAAAAAGGTAGTGTCTAAATGAATGCACCTAGCTTTAAACAACAAAAGTACTAGATTCTATCTAGCGGACAACTGTATAGTTACAGACGTCTTACTATAAACAAATTCACGCAAGAAAATTTTCCACACTTTTTTTTTTTTAGGAACACAAAGCCCGCTAGGATATATGAGTTCAACCTATTACTCTTGTCTGACATTAAATGATTAAAGGTTAAACCCAGTGATTCCGCCAGCCCCCCTGTGGAGGTGTCAGTTACCTCATAATTCTCGACAACACACCGAACTTTATTTTTTTGCGGTCAAACATCGCACTTATACCCTCCCAACCGTCGAACCACTTACACCCTCCCAGTTTTGACTTTACACCCCCCACAATGAAAATACTGGCGGAATCCCTGGCTATACCACACACATTTTTTGTGCTAATGAAAGCATAAGGAAAATATTACCAAAGGTTTTACGTACATTAGATGGTTGAGGTGTTGATGTAAAAAAGACATTATTCTTTTATCAATTATAAAACTTTGAACTTTTTATATGGGCCAGTCCTAGTAACTTTGGACTTCGGCGCGTCACGATTCGCCCTTTAACTGTCAAAATCCACAGCTATGACCCTGCCGGAACTCGAACCCGGAACCTTCTAGCCGATGGCCTACCTCCGTAGAACGATTGGCCACCCGGGCGGCTTTTATAAATTATGTTTTGACTTTCTTTACACCTACAGCGGTGGCCTTGGAACAGTCTTCTAGCAGAGATAATTAAGTTTTCTTATCTCCGCTTCTACGTACCTATAGTTGATATTTTTGGAAGTTTGGATAGGGGACCAAAAGTGGTGCGTGGCCAGTAACCACGCATCTTATTAGGTAATAAATAGTAAAAAAAAAAAAAAAAAAATGTTCGTGACCATAAAATTTACCGTAAATAACACAAACAATGCTGACTTAGGTGTAGTAATGTCTTTCTAATTTAATTTAAAAAGTGCCGGACATTTTCAAGAAAGAGGCAATTACCGGCCTGTCATTTCTCAATAAGTTAAAAACCCGAACATGTCCAGCAAAAACCGGACGATTGGTAAGCCATAGACCAGTGGAATAGCATGTTCTTAATTCAGGCCTAGTATTCATAATAACTTCGGTGACAAGGCAAGGTCAAAAAGATAAAAACAGATAACATATTATTACAGTTTCAACATTATATCAGCGTCTGTACCTTAGATTAAACGTAAGAGATGAGATATAGCCTCTTGTTTCAGTTAGGTTACAATAGTTCTTTTTTTTTCATTATTTAACCATGCGGTCACTAAATTCCATCCTAAACGAAGAAAGTGATATTTACGGAACCTAAAGTAATTTATTTATATTACCTTCCACTAGCAATTAGCATTTACGCGTCATGTAAAAAGAAACGCATTAAATAAATAACCACAATTTAAATTTTAGACATGACGGCAAAATACAATATTGGACGTGAAACATATGAATTATATGCATAATGTTTGATATTTATGATTTATTGTTTCTTCAGATTCTGTTACTGTTTTATTAATGTTATTTACGATATAAATGAATATGTACTAACTTTATACCATGTTTGAAGAAGAGTACACTATGTATCCAATGTATATACGTAACAGTTTGTTGTAACACAAGCTTAGGTTTAGTCAACAGGACATGGTTCAGGTTAATAAATCCTTACTTTTAATCAGTATACCTATTAGTTTTATTTATTACGCTGGAGCGGCGCATCTGCAGTGAACACTGTAGGCTTGCGTCGTTAAAACCAAGTGTCGTCCCGCCCATTGTGCAGGAATGCCGGAACATCTTGACTTCTATTTCTATGTGCAAAGCAATAGCACCAGGGCTGGAATGGAGGGTACACGCCGGTACACGGCGTGTACTCACCTTGAAATTTTAGAAGGAAGCGTGTACCTACCCGAATATTATAACAACGCTGGGTATACGGCGGGTATACGCCGTGTTCTCAGCTATTTGCAACCCAACTCACAGTGATCTGAATCTAATATATATATATAAAATCGGAAACTCAAATGCCGGTATTTTTGATGAGTCCAAAAATGTCTGCCATATTGCTAACATTTCGAGGAGCAAAACATTGGGACATCCATCTTCGTCAAGATGAGGATATACGTTTGAACTTGGTAAGTTCCTGTGAATACGGTAATGCAATGGTTTTGACAACGTAGTATAATAGTGGAAACTAATACGTTAAGTTTAGTGCGCATGGCCACTAAAGGAGGGAATAAAATTGGGTTGGCATATGTTATATATTAAAGTGTTGTGTTTTGAATAGATCAAGTAACTTTTGCTGTAATTTAAAGCTTATGTTTCATTTATGTCCATTGTTCTTTATAGTTAATGACTTAAAAGTAAAGGAATCGAGAGGAACTTATGAAACCATTTTTCAATTGTCGGCTAATCCTTAATGAATACAGATATGCTTACTTCAACATCGACCACCTGCGCTTTGCGCGTTGGTATCCACGTTTTCAGTGTTAAGTGACGCTCGACAGCGGAGCAATAAGAACATAGGTACTCCTGTTTTGTCTCATTTCCCAGTTTTGTGAATTAGAATCTATTTATGGCCTTCAGGTCTCCCAGTTTTGTTCTGTCGTTGATATAGTTGAAAGCAAGATCAGAATGATGAACAATTGGATGTAATTCGAGAAAGAAAATTTTGGACATCGACACATACAGGTTTGACCTTTTAGTTTTTCTTGCCTGTATTCGATTCTTTGAAATAGATTTTCCACATTAGATACAGATTCGACTTCAAAGTATGGCAGATTACTAAATATTAGAAACAAACTTTTGAAGAAAAATATTATTCAGGAGGAATTCCGATCAAAATTTAAAGTCTTCAAGTCTGGATTCAGAACCAGAAATGATGTGAGCTTGGCTAGCTAATTTTTGCCGATATCTTTATCTGCATTCATCAAGGATGTAGATAAAGTCATCATCAGTGCGTGTGCCGTTACTTTGAGAGATATTAATTCCCGTTATGATATAAGTGTGGATGTTTTCGGTAAGTACTGCGCCGAAATTGGAGAAAGATAATATGTAGTATTCTGCAATAGGTAATCGCTACATGTCAGTTTGCGTGCCCCAAAATACTTATTAATGGCTCTAGTGTAGTCCGAAAGTTCATTATACCGATAGATGAGCTAGGCGAACAAGCTCAAGAAAAAAATAAGGTACTATAGAGAGCGCCACTTGCGGAAAGGTTCCAGAACGAAAGGAAATACAGATTTATTTACGCAATTACTATTAAGTTCAGACTTCATTGTCCCACTGAGCCCCAGTTTTACACTCGACGGCTACGCTTATGGTCAGGGCTGAGTTGAGGCCAAGTCATATTTTGGCCATTCGGCGTTCTTAAAATGTGACTTGGCCTCAACTTAGCCCTGACCAGAAGGTTGGCTGTCGATTATAAAACTGGCGATAAACCAAGTTTTAAATTACTCTTGGGCTTTTCGTTGATCAATAAGAGCCACTGGGAAGATGATAGTGAAGACGAGTTCGAAGAATAGGTAAATTAGGATGACTGTAGACCCAACCTTTTTGGAAATTTTGAATTTTTAGAAATATCGATTTATGCCTATTTGTACATGGTAAAGCATAAGTCTAAAGACACTTTGCCATGTTGAAACCGCTGCGGGACTCTGATTCAACTTTTGAGTAATGAAAGATGGCAGCATCTGTCAGTGGCATGAGCATCATGGTCGCCATCTTGGATTCAGCTCGAAAATTTCAAATATGAACGGGGTCATGTGACATATCGTTTTAGGCTAGCTTGTTCCTAGAAAATGGAATGTGAAGACATTGGGCACCTACGTTTATTTGTTTGGAGACAGAGGCTCTGAAATTGATCAAGTGGAAATGAATATGACTGTAGTTATTTTAAATACCGTCGGTAAAAGTATGCATAAAACTATTAAAATACACGCTTACGTTTGTATTATAGGATTATGCAATAAAATGTTTAATATAGCTGACAGTATGTTTATATTTTTGTAAGTGAAATTAAACATGGTCCCAAAGCAAATTAATTGATATATGTGCACCGTGTACAGTATTTTACACATAGTAACATTTAAATTCGAAAACTAGTATCAGATATAAGAACTCGCAAAATGAAAGCAACAAATGAAACATGCCGTCTCAATTTCCAAAGAGTTACAAAATGAAGTCTTTGCTTTGGTACTTCTTTCACACTGTTCGGACCAACTGTCAACTAAAAGTAAGGAACCTTTGAAATAACCCTCTATCTAGGCGTTAGATGAACTACAAATAATTTAACTTTCAACAACGAGCTTCGGCTAAGCTTTATTCACGACTCTCTCAGGGATGTGGGTACCTTTCGAACTTCCAAGCAGAATGTTGCGGCATGAACGTTGAGATGCCCAACTTTAGACAGACCACGGCTTACGCACTGTGGTGGGGCGAAACCCAACGATAATTTTCTTCAGCATAAGGTGTTTCACCTTACAAAAGAAATTAACTTCAACGTAAAAGCAGGTAATATTCATTTAAGAACTTTAATCAGACAAACATAATACAGCACAACGTACCATAAAATGTAGAAAAAAATATATCTGTGTCTATCTACAAGTTTTTTTTTATTATTTACTAGCCTGAAAGGCTAGTACCCCCAAAGGGCTACACCCTCTATGTGGGAAGAGGAAGTGGTGCAACAGGAGTT
This sequence comes from Lepisma saccharinum, assembly GCA_022664845.1. NCBI lineage: Eukaryota > Metazoa > Arthropoda > Insecta > Zygentoma > Lepismatidae > Lepisma > Lepisma saccharinum. The sequence continues at coordinate 24,902 of JAGDQP010026436.1, forward strand.
AACATGGGAAGGTGGGTAGGCTAAGAGATTTCTGAGATCATATAATTTTATTTCTTCCATTATCTGGGATTATTATGAGTTTTCCTCATAACCATATAACTGGGTAGGTACACGGAAAAAAATGAATTCTAACCTAGTCAAAATTTTGCTAGGTTAATGACGAAAAAGGTTGTAGGTTACCCACTAGTTGTTTATCACAACACTTTTCAGAGATGAAAGTACCGAATACTGTAGGTAAATGGTAACCCACTGAAAAAGGTTAACGGAAATTTGGTTAAAAACAACCAACACGTGGGTAGTAATTTACCTACAAGTTGGGTAAAGGAAGAAATAAACAACCAACTCGGTTAATTTAAACCATGTGACTAACCCACTACTCAGTTATGTGAACCGTTTAATGTGTAGGTACATTTAACCGTGTAAGAGTTAGTTATTATTTAACCCAGATGACGGTTAGTTGAACCGAGTAGAAAATTCTCGTGTCGTTTGTCGTCTGTTGAAATTTGAAAACGGCGAACTGGAGAAAGTGTTGTAGCGTTCAGATATATATTATGATAAAAAGAAGAGAGAAGAGATCGAGCAATTTAGAGTCCAGTAATACAAGCAGACGTTTGAAGGTAAGTGTGTATCTTCTTCGTTAATTACTAAGCTTATATGATTCACTTGAAAGTAAATAGATCTTAATAATAAAGCATTTTGTGGGGCCCACTTCCATCCTACGTTCCAGATATTTATTTCAGGTGCAAGCTTTGAGCAGTATTTAGTGTAGTTCTTTACTAATATCATATACCAAGTTTCTGAATTTTATTTAATCTATGCTATTATCTATTTGACTACAGTTCCGAAGAGGGAGGGGGCACTCAAACATCACCTGATAATAGTGCAGTTTAGGTACTTCTGCCATAGACTACTGCATGAAAACACCTACTGCATATGGCATGCTTTGCATCCCTATAGCCATATGAAACATACTAAAATGCGTGTAAAATACCAAAAACAGGATTTCATGTGCAAGAGACCATG